>CAJVQA010000926.1:0-28910 GCA_910591915.1 Cetraspora pellucida | reverse complement strand
TAGGACTAATTTATCCTCGAGGTAAACCTTCTAGAGCCTTCTGTACCCATTTTTACAGCTGACCTAGGTATTGCTATGGCAGAACCAATACTTGCAGTCAGTGCTAATTATTAAATTGCTATGCCCTTGTAGAGTTCACTTAGACCCCAGCATCTACTTTATAGCATAACCTCAGTACTTTAGTATACCCCTGTCTTTTTTCCTACCTTTTTACCAAACTCCCAATCCAGATAGCCCATGTAGGACTACGACCAGTCTATCAGTATATTAGGTCAGCCTGATATCCTTTTCCTTCAGTTCATTTCAGCAGTCTGGTTGATGGTACCTCTGAGACTCCCAACCTAGAGGTTCTTGCCCGTCTGGCTACTAGGACCGGGTACTAAACCTGGATATCCATTTCACAAACTAGTCTTTACAGTAGAGCCATCGAAGATCCAGCTACCTCTCTACTTGGATCTTCTCAAATAGACTTCTTGTTACCCAATTTCAATGGATTTACATGACCACAAGGACTTATCTAGTGTTTGCACTACCCGATATGTCAGTTTGCATTCCTCTGTGTAACTCCAACATTGCACAGATGCCCCATGACCTGCTAGTCATGCTGGTGCGATTGCCATTATAGGTATTCTAATCCAATCATTAGTAACAGTTGCCATAATACAAATATTACATAGGTGATTATCCAAATTTTTGCTGTCGATGGGATTTGAACATCCAACCTACCACTTGGGGGGTTGACAACCTGACCACTTCACTAGGTCGCCACATCTCTTGAAGTTGCAAATTTTAAATTAGATATATTTATAAATATTGATAATAAAGAACATTTATGCAAATAGTTTATAAAATATTAATTCTGGTCAAAGACAACTATGCTTCAAATAAAAAGTTTTAAAATTAAAGAAAATTGGATTATTTTTTATAAATAATATTATTATATTTATAATAATAATATAAACAAAAAGCAAAAAAACTATAAAACAAAGCATTTACAGTTATCTTAAGCTTAAAACATCTTTTGTTTTGCAACTATTTATTTGCAATTAAAATGTTAGCAGCTTGTATTAAAGATTTGCAAATTGCTTATATTTGTGGTCTGGCTTAGTTTATATTTAAAGTTAAACTTTTTTTGCTAACCTGGCTTAGCTTACATATATTAATTTTTTTTTTAGCCTAATTCAGGTTTCAAAACCTAATGCAGGCCTCTATCTTGTATTAAGCTACTTATTAAAAGTAAATATAAAATTTATATATTATCATATTATTAATACAGTAGAATCATTAAGTTTTAGTTAATCAAGAAAGCTGTTTATAATAAATTATTAGAATTATTTAAAAATAGCTTTTAGCACTTTATACTTTAAGAATTATCTTTATATTAATGCAACGAATAAGCAATAATTAGTAGAATTACTTTCAGACTATATAAATAATCTTAATTATGTTTTAGTTTATTATATTTTTTGATAATATTATAATACTATATTTGGTAACTATGATAGAAAGTTAATGTTTAAATAATTAGAATCAATTGTTAAAGATTATATATATATATATATTTTTAACTTTGGCAGCCTTGCTATAAATCTTTTTTTTTTTAGTATTAAGATAATCTCTTTGGTCTTAGCTTTTTATTAATACTTATATTAGATATATGTTTTATATAAATATATCTATATTGAACTATACAACTAACTATATATATAACTTTTCTATATTACTTATTTAAGAGTAAAGTACAATGTAAATCATTTCTATATATAAATAGTTGCAAAAAAATTTTATATAATAACTACAAAATATATTACTAATAAAACTTTTTTATTTTTTAATTAATTAATAAAAAAATTTTATAATATTATAAATAAAATTATTTATTTATTATAGTAAACTTTTGAACTATTATATTATTTTAAAAAATATACTTGTATATATGATAAAGTTTGCCTAGGTCAATTAAAATTTGTCTAAATAGTACAACATTGGATAATTTGATTAGTTAATTTATATAAATCTATAAGTTAATTTTATTATATAGTTTTATAGTCTAATGTTTAAAAACTCATATCTCAATGAGTTGTTACCCAATTTTAATAATTTTACTATTATTAGAATTAGAAAGACCTATTCTACAACTTTTATATAAGGATTAAAATTTATTTACTTAATATATTTTTTCAAAAAAATTAAATATAAAAAAAAGTAATAAAAATTTGCAATTAATTATATATAGTAATGATTAATATTGTACTTTACTCTTAAGAAGTCTGCCTAAAGGTTTTTCACTAATTGCTATATCTAATATCTCTGCTTAGATGTTCTATTTAAACTTTTTGATCTGATCTTAATATTAATTTTACTGGATCACAGACCCAGATTTATTCATTTTTAATTATAAAACTATAATTCTTTAACTATTTTTATTTTTAAGATAAACCTACCAGAGTAAGCCATATTCTTTTTTATCACTAACCTGGTTTAATGCTATGGTCAAGACTAATACTTGTAATTAGAGTTATTCATTAAACTGCTATTACCTTTGTAAAGTTTATCCAAATCCTAATACTAATCTTTCTGACTTCTTCTACATTATTTTCTACTAGTTACAATTTAGAACCAATCAATTTCTTAGACTTTCAATCTAGATGATCAGTATAATATACTTATACACTCTTATATTATTACTCAAACCCAAATCTAGGTAAGCCTTGGCCACTCTTGTAGGTTTAGATTGCAGATTATATGTCTGAGTCTTTATTCTTCATATGTAATTTAAAAGCAAGCTTTTCTTTGTAAAAACTTCAATTGAATTTCAATAAAATTAAAGGCATAGCCTCATTGTTAATATTTAAAAAAAAAAATAATATACTTATATATCCTTTTTTTTGATAATTTCAATAACCTAATTGGTCATGTGCTTCCCTATACATCTTGTCATCTAGTTTATTTGATATTTTTTATAAAAGTGTTTCATAAACTTTTATTGGTCTGATGGTATTATTAAAAGTTTGTGCTATCTTTTTACTCAAAATTTTTAAGTAGATTTCTGTTTTCTTGGTTTTTTAGTCTTCTATACCTGGTGGTCTTATTATGGATTTGTACTGAAGCCTTATATAATACTGATTTTTCATATTCTTTTATATATGTATAATATTATACTTCATATAAATGCTTCAAGTTTCCAATGTCAAATAGGACCTAACTTAGTATACCTAAAATTACAGATGCCCAAAACTCAACTAATCAGCAAGAGACAGTTACTATAATACAGATATAATTTTTAAAATTCATTATTTGTAGAAATTAAACTTTAAACCTGTCACTTGAGAGTTGACAACCTATTTATTTTACTAGGTTATCATACTCTTTGTTATAAACTTTTATTAAGATTTTTGTATATAATTTATATACATTTTAACTTAAGATTTCTGGTTCAACATATTCTGGCTTTTTTTAAAAGTGCCTAGAGGCAGTCTGCCAAACTAGATAAGAATTTATATCCTTGTTCAGAGCTATACCAAACTAGCCAATAAAGCCATATGTGAATGTAATTTATTACATATAAAATTTGTTATTAAGCCAAACTATATTTCTTGAATTTCTTTATTTTTTTTCTTTTTTTCTTTTTATTTTAATTTAACAATAGCTTGGCTTTTTCCTATTCTGTTAGAACTTTCTTTATATCTAGTTGGCTTTTCTTTTTCTGTTACTAATTGTTCTTTAGTATTTTCTTTCTGTTTTTTGGCTTTTATGTTAATTTTTACATTCTTTTTCTATAAAATAAAGGCCTCATATCTTCTTTTTCATATATCTTTATAAATGCTATTTCATGCTGTATTAATTGCTACTGCTAAAAACTTCTTAGTTTTTTTGCTTGATTGAATTACTTTTTGTATTTTATTGATTATCTTTTTTTTTATCAAATCTTTAATTATTCTACATCTTATTTTAAAATTTTCTTTTGCATGTATGCCTTAAAATATTTTTTTAAGCTAGGCTTTCTTTACTTTTGCTTAAATTTCACTTGATAAATTTAAGCATACAAAATTTATTGAATTATTTTTTATAGTTTTCTAACTATCTTTATAGTATTTACATAATGCTAAATGGTTCTGGTTCTCCTCAATGTTCTCTTTGCAAAGAATATAAAATGTTTTTTATAAAGATCAAAGTGTTGATATGCTAGTGCTTTGACTACTGGCAATCTCTTATTTAAGCATTTTATTAGTATTTCTAATTGCTTATTTTTTTTTTATACTTGTGCACTTGCTTTTACTTTGATCTTTAATCTTTTTCTAAAGATGCAGCCAAGTGTAGATTTCTGAGTTTTTATCTGGTTTTATTTTTCTAATTGCTAAACTAAATCTCTATTTTATACTTGTTTTAAGGTTTAAAATTTCTTTTACAAATTGTCTAGTTGGATATTCTACTAACTTTTATTTTCAACAAAGTTCAATATTAGTTTCTTGGTAGGTTTTTATAACTATTCTATTTATGCTATTTAATTTTAACTTCTTTTTTGCTAATTTGTTTGCTCTATTGTTTTATCTATCTATGCTATATTCTTTTATCTTGACTAACTTTACTTATAGTTCTTTTAAATCTATACTGCTTCTAATATTTTCGACTAAGTTATAATTTTTTCTTTTTAATTATTATTTAAATGTTAAGCTTGTATTTTTGCCTTCTAAGCTAGCAATAGCTACTGCACTATTTGTAAATATTTTAATGTTTGTTCCTTTTGATATCATAAGCAATATGTACTGTATTGCTAAAAGCTCTGGCTTTATTAATAATAACCAATTTTATATTTCAAAAAAGCCTTTATTAATAATTTTTTCCTTTTCTATATTAATTTGCATCTATCTTGCTCATATATAATTAGAGCTTGCTTTTTTTTTCTTTTTTTTTGTCTTAGAAATCTATTTGTATAGAAAGTGAAGTTTTCTTCTAATCTTGATTAATTTTCTTTTATTTTTTCAATAAGCTTGTTCTTTATTAACTAACTTATAAGCTGTCTTTGAATAACTTCTGTTTCTAAATTTAAACAATATCCTAATTCTAATTTTTTTTTATATTTTTGAAGCATTAGTATTTTTTTGTTTTATACACAACTTATCACTTATAATCCAATTTTAATATATAGTCTTTCTGTTTTTTTATAAGTTCTGTTATTGATTTTTGAACTTTATTTTTGTTTTTTCATCTTGAACAGATTTTTTTTTTTATATGCTGGTCTAGATTACAACCTTTACATCTTGTTAACTTTGATCTTGATGCTTCTGAAATTGGATTTATATTTCAATGTTTTGTTAAAATCTTTTTTGGTATACTTGTAATAATTCTTTTAACTGTTGGGCTTGTATTTTTATTCTTTTTTCTTATCTTCATTAGAATTTATTCTTTTTTTCTTTTGTTTCTCAATATTGCCTTTGTTTGTATCATTATTAAATACTTATTTGGCTTATAAACTAGCCATGCTTCCTTTAACTTTTTATTATATCTATTTTCTAAAAGCTTTTCTTTTAGTTTAGTAAACCATATTGCTTGTCTGCCTTTATATAAGTAATCTTGCAATATCTTAAGTTGTCTCTAGAAGATCATTTGATTTCCTTTTTTGTTGATCAAATATTCAATATATACCAACTTTTATTGCACCTTTTTTTGTAAAATCAGTTTTTAACAAAGTAGCAATTTTGCTACTTTTTTTATTTAGTCTTAGGTTTGTATCACTAAATCTAAATATGATCTATATTTTTTTTGCCTTTAGCATAGTATAATATGCTAAATTGTTTTTTCAGATCTTGTTGCATAATTTAGAAGGATTATAGTGCTAGTTATTTTCTGTTGCTTCTATTAATAAGAGACCTTGGCTTATTTGCAGTTTTGTAATTGTTTCTTCTGTAATTTTAGCATTTAATTAAGTATAAAGACTTGTGATTTGTTTTATTTAAAGTTAGTTCTATAATGAATTGCAATTTTTCAGATTTCTATGCAACATTACACTATTTTCAATTATTCTTACTATTTCGAGTTTGTTTTTTGCCACTCTTAGCATTAAACTTTAAATCTTGTTAATTAATGTTTTGTTATCTGAAGTATATATATGAGTTTTGGCACTATGCACATGTTGTTTATATAGAATAGTTATGCAATTGTCATTTTTTTTATGTTTAGACTTTTAACTATTGCTTGTACTAATTCTTGTGCTCTTGATTTGACTAGTAAGTCTTTTAGCTTACAGTTTAGCCAGACTTCTAAGAATCTTGTTATTTTATTTGCATTTTTCTTTTATATTTATTTATTACCAATGTTTATTCTCTTGTCTTCTGGCTTTTCTTCTGAATTCATTATAATCAGTTTGATTTTTTTTTTATTAATTTAAATATCATTCATTTTAAAAAATTTCTTTGTAACTTGAATTGTTTGCTATATTTGTGTTTTGCTATTTGCAATTCATATTGTATCATCAGCAAAATCCATTACTGTCTGTCTCTATTTCATTTTTTTTTAAATAGACTAGATTATAATTATATAATATTGTTACTAATATTATATAACCCAAACTCTAATCTTTTTAGATTCTTTTTAGCAGTAAGGCATAAAAAATTCCCCAAACTAAAGATAATAAAACTTATTCTTGTTCATTTCTATCATTTATTTCAAATGCCTCTGTTGTATTCTAATATGTAATATCTTTAGTCTATCTATTGTAAAACAGATTTAATAAAAAGACTATTGTAATTTTAGACATCTTAATTTTTTTTATTGCTAACTTTAATGCTTCTAATGATACTGAGTTAAAAGCTTTTTTTATGATTTGTAAAACTAATCATAATTCTTTGTTGTTATCTTTTGCATCCTCCATTAATGCATTAATAATATATACTGGCTTTTCTGTTAAGTTGTCTAGAAAACTTACAAAATTTGGTCTTTTGAGAATTTTCTTTTTACAAAGTACTTGTGTTATTCTTTTAGTAAGAATCTTGGTTGTATATTTTCTAAATGTTTCTAATAGCACAATAGGCCTGACATTACTTAGATTATAATACCAGTTTTCTTTCTTAGTATTAGGTAAATCTGCAATATCTTCTATTTTTTTAACACTGTGCTTGCCTTAATACATATTTCTGCAAAGGTTTTAAAGATTTCTTGCAATTATACATTAGCTGCTTAAATTAGGTTGTATGTAATTTTTGATATGCCTGGTGCTGTTTTCTTTTTTAGACCACTTAACATCTCTGACTATTCTTCTTTTGTAATATTCTGACTTAAACACTTGTACCAATCTGCATCTATTAATTTTTTAGGCTTATAAATTTTCTTTTACTTTTTTTTTTTTTTTTTGTTAAAGGCCATACTTTGTGATAATACTTTATTAACTTTTATTGAGTTAGTTATTACAACTATTTTTACAGAGATGAGAATACAATTAGTTACGTGTGCAACTTTTGGTTGCCTATTTAAATAGTCTGCTCTAGAATTTTATACTAGATGCTATACCTATAATTGACTAGAAGATTCTTTTGTTTTGAGTAATATCCAACTTTTTTAACATCTGTTGCAGATCTTTGGGCCTAAGATTTTTTCTATTTGCTAGTTTAGATCAGCTCTATAATTTTTTTAATTCTTATTTATGCTTTATCAAATAGAAAGATTGATCTTTGATAGTTTGTTTTTTTGGTTTTTGCTACTTTGTAAATTTCAGTTAAGTAATTAAAATTTATTTTTGCTATTGCTACCTTGTAATTACTGTTAGTATAAATGTCTATTTTTTGTATTTCTGCTTTATATAACCTATTGGCCAATTCTTTTGTAAGCCAAATTTGATTGATTCTTAAGTTTAAGTTTTTGCCTGACTATAAAAATTCTTTGGTCTTTGAGTTTAATAGTTTGTACAAGTCTTTAAACTCTTGTTGTACTAACTATTTGAGTAGTGGATCTTGCTTAATAAGTTTTTGTTGTGAATTGCCTAATCTGTCTAATTTTGTATTTGTTATACTGTTATAATCTTCTATTACTATTACTATTACTTGTATTTAATATGATCTTTTGATATACTTTTTTATTACTGCTTTTTGAATTGTCATTTGTTCTTTTTTGTTATTGGATAGCATATAAAGCATTATAACTATAATTTCTATTTGCTTTTTTTTTTTTTACAGTTAAAGTCTCTGTCTATAGAGATTAATGTTTTTATTCATGTATTTGGATATGTGTACCTCTAGAAGCTCCCTTACATTAGAGGTTACAACTAGCTATACATGCATGTTTGATATCTAATTTAAGTAGTTTGTCTATATATTACTATACAGATTTTATACCAGGTGCTATACCTGCAAGTTAACTATGGGTTTTGCCTATTTAAACCCTTTGCATATGCAGTCTATTATGTCTCACAGTGACATTTTCAAGGCTACACCTATTCAAAGTACCTAATGCCTTTAAGGCCTCTTAGAACTAGTTTATCTTGACAGAAAACTTACTAGAATCTTCCATGCCCTACACATAGCTAATCTAGTTTTATGTAACTTGCTATAGTTGCCTAATACTTGCAGTCACAGAGGTTACCTGTTTAACCACTATGTTATACTATTTCTATTTTTGTAAAGTTCACTAGAATCCCAGTACCTATCATTGTAACATCTTCTTCATTATTCTTTACTAACCACTACTCAGGACTAACAGAACTCCCCCAACTTCCAATCTTGATGGCCTAATGTAGTATACTTATGTTTTTTTTTTTTCTGGTAATTCTAGCAACCTGGTTGATCATGTGCTTCTTTACATATCTTGTCATTCAGTTTAACTGTCTATCCCTTTGGAGGTGTTTTATAAGCTTCTATTAGTCTGACTATATTATTAAAAGTTCATGTTACTTCTTTATTCAGAAATTTCCAAGTAGGCTTTTGACTCTTTAGTTTCTTAGTTTACTGTGCCTAGTAGTTTTATTATGAGTTTGCACTAAAGCCTTATGCAATACCAGTTATATATTTTTCTATATACATATAACATTACATTTTATATAAATACTTCAAGTTCTTATTTGAGATGGTGTGACTTAAGGTTACAAATACACCAATCCAACTAATCGTTAAAAGACAGTTTGCTATAACATAGATATAATTTTTCAAATTTTATCATAGGTGGAATTTGAACACTAACTCTATCACTTAAGGGATGACAACTCAATAATCTCTATTTGCTTAAACATAAAATTAACTATAATTATATATTCATTAATCTGTCTATCTTTTCTAGATGTTTTGTCTATTGCTTACTAATAAGCAATTCTACTTCTAATTCTTTCTTCTTGTTTGAACTTGCATTTGTTCAAAAACACTTGTATTTTTTTTTGATTGTTTGTAATAAAGAAACCCTCTTTGCTTGAAATGTTTGTTTCTGCTATGCTTATTATATCTATTTCATTGTCAACTAATTAGTCATATAATGTTTTTATTTTTTGACTATTTTTTTTAAGGCTATTAATATTATATATTGCTATATTGAAATCAATTCTGGTTTTTGTATATATTCTTTTAACTAGTAATGATGCTTTAAAATCTTTTTGCAATTTTGTTACTTTCTTTTTTTATAAAGAAGATGTAACTTTTGCAATTTTGTTTTTTAGTTCGATCATGATGACTTTTAGAAGCATTTTGCAAAACTTTATCTTGTATAGATCCTCAAACTTTTTTGTTGGCTTTCTAATTTTTCTATTCTTTTCAATATTTTATATAAAAGCTCTTGCATTTGTGATTGTGCTTTTTTCTTTTCTGTTTAGTTCTTTTCATACTTGTTTCTGTTTCTGTTCCAGTTTTGTATATTGTTTTTCTTTATTTTTTTTCTTTTGTTATTTTCATATATTTTTTTTTTAAGATTTTATTGTTGTTCTTTGTATTGCTATAGTTTGCACTATTGTTTTCTCTTTTGTTTTTGTCTTTTTTCTCTTTATAGTTTTGCCAAAACAGCAGGTAATTATTAAATCTTATTGGTTTTGTTTGTGCTAGGATCATTTTTTCTTCTGATGCAAATGTAACAGTTGCTAATCTTCTCTGATTTCTATTTCTGTTAAATGGAATATATACTGACTTTGCTTCTTTTTTCTTTAAGCATTATAATAATAATAATACTTCTAATGCATTACTTAAAAGCTTCAATATTTTTGTTGTATATTAGTTTTGGAAATTATGTTGGTCATAGTCTTTTTCACTCTTAGTTACTCTTGTCAGCTTGTGCACACCAATTGGCAGAGACCATGAAATGTTTCTTCTTTTGTTTTTTTTGTTTTAACTATTGCCAAAGCTTTGTACTTGGATCTCTTAATGCATTTTACTTAAGCTTCTTTGAAATTTCAACATATATATTCTACTTCTTCTACATTAATATCTGCTAATAAATCCTATATTGTTAAATATAAATTTATCTATAATTTATCTTTTGCTAAATATGCATTCTCAATGTCTTTATCTTTTTTAATTTTTTTTTAATTTTTGGATTTTTTTTCTTTTTTTTTGTTGTTATTGACTGTTTGAAAACTATGTTTCTTTTTTTGGCTTTTTGCTTTTTTAGGAATAAGTTTAAGTCATTCATTATTTTTTTTTTTAATTTTATTCATTGCTATGTCTCTACTGAACTTGCAATTGAAATCTATCTCTATTCAGCTGTTTTTATTTTTAAAAACCTTTTTAATTGTTTTGATATAGTAAGAATTTATTGAGTATACTTTAACTTTTCTTCTTTATTTGTATTTAACATTGCATATATTGCCATGTTTGCCTTATATGATTTGTCTTTGTTACTAATTAATTTGTTGAAGACTAATGACTATGTTCTATAATGTTTGTAAGTATTAGAATTTCATCATTCTCATTTTTTGTTTTTGATTCTTCAGTTTTTTAGTTTTTGTTTTCTAGATTTTGCTAAGGATTATTTAATAAATCCTCTTAGTTCTTTTTAATTTTCTTTTTTTTTATATTAATTTTGTTTATATTTGCTATTATTGCTGATTTTTCTGCTTTTTTGTTTGAATACTGTAATAGTTTTTGGCATAAAGATACTAATATGCTTAGCTCTTGCATTCAACCAATAACTCTATTCAGATTTTTGTTTATGTCTTCATCACTGTTGATATTTTCTTGTTGTCTTTTCTTTGTATCTAAAACTATTTCTATATCTTCAATACTGTTAGTTTTTTCTATACCTTCTATTTTTGCTTTCTTTTTAGATATTTCTTCATCTCTTATATTTATTAAGTAGTTAAAGAATCTTAAATTTTGGTCTATTGCTAACAATTTATTTGTCTATTCTTCTATGATGTTTTTTGATACTATAAAACCTTCTGCTCTTTTGAATACTTTAAATTTTTAATCATAAAATAAGTTACTTGCTATGATATTTTTTAGATCATAAATTGCAAGATCTTTTGTTATTTATTTTAAATTGCTTGAATTTTTGATGCATTTAGAAAGTACTATATCTAGTAACTTGCTGTCTATATATCTTCTATTTCTATTGCCAAATCCTTTTATATATTATATTAGTTTTGTATCATCTAGTAGGCCTAGTCTGCATTGTATCTTTATTTCTATATTAATCTGTTGTTTGTTCATTTTTCTAACTATACATATAAGTATCTAGTCTGTTATTTCCTAATTAAGCCAACTATTGCTATATATATAATGTGATATATTTGTTTATTTTGTTGTTGTTTTGTTGTTATCAGCTGATTATATGTTTTTAATATTATTTTTTTTGGATTTAAAGCAGTTTTTTAATTTCTTCAAAAAAAATTTTGTTTGAAAATAAAAAAAGAAGCAAAAACAAGTAAAAGCTTTGTTACAAGATGTTTTATTTATGTTGTTGCATATTGTTATATAAATAAAATACTTATATTTTTCTGTATTAAAACTTTTTTTTTAAAGGTTTTAAATAAGTTTACTTAGCCAGTTCTGTCCTATTTTTGTATGTTTGTTTTGTTTATTTCTAAAAATAAGGATTAGTAAAAAGAGTAAATTTTAGTTGAAAAAAATAAATTTCAGTTTTCAAAATTTTTTTTATAATTAGATTATTTAATTATATTAGAGATATTTTTAATTTTAGTCAAATTAATTTTTTATTACAACCTATTTTTATGTTTATTACTTCTTTTATTATTTTAGTTTTAATTATTTTCAGATAAATTTTTCAACTAAATTTTTTTTAAAATTCAGTTTAGATTATTTTTTCAAGCAAGTATCTTACAAATTAGAGCTAAAAATATTAGTAATGTTTATATTAAGAGATTTAAGAATATTAATACTACTTTAGTCTTAAAAACTTATATATATATTTTTTTATAATTATAATTTTTTATAATACTGCTGTTATGCATAGGGTTTGTATTTTATAATTAGATTTTCTTTTAAAAATTTTTATTTCAAATTTCTACTTGTATTTAAACTTTTTTACAAAATTTTATATCTAATTAATAATTTTAATAGATTATAAAAACAAAATTAGTTTTAGTTTAACTTAAATTATTAATCTTATTTGTTAAGAGTTTGAAAGCTTATTTATTAAGTTATAAAATTCAAACCTTAAAATATTATTAAAATAATGATTACTTTATATATAAATTAAAATATTATATTTTTTATTATTTACTAACACTACTTATTCTAATCTCAGTTTTTTAATCTTTTTTTAATCTTTTTTTTACTATTACAATATGTTCTAAATAGCATTTTAATTTTAATTTAATTACTAATAAATACATTATTTTTATTTTTACAAACTTGGCTACTAAACTACTCTGTTATATTAATTCTAATAAAACTCTTAATCTACATACCAACTTTTTTAACATTGCATACTCTGTAGCTATATGACACTTTTATATATTCTATTATCTTCTTTATTAACAATCAACTTACAATAATCAACTTGTATCTTTTAATCAAGTTAAGCTACAAATAATTTGCAGTTTATTGTTAATTCTAATTACAATCTATCTACTATTTTATTTTATACTAATGGTTTTGTTATTGATCTTAGCATTTTTTAATACTTTATAGATATAGATTAAGTTTCAAATAGATCATTTTGCAACTATTCACTCATTTTAAATACAAATTAAACTCTAGTTATACTTCTTCAAAGCTAAAATTCTTACTATCTTTTTAGTAATCATTATTGCTCTTAAAAACTGATCTGTTCATATTTTTACTAACTTACAATTAGTAATCTTTAAATACTATAGTATTTGTTTATTAGTATCTAAACTCTTTTATATTCATACTTTATACTTTTTTATTTAATAAACTTTCATCAATTTTATTAATTCATATAATATTCAGTTTACTTTTTATAAAATCATTATATATCAAGATAACTTATTTAATAATCTTACTAACTAACTTGTTTTTTTTTTTTTTTAATATTAACGGTGAGGCACTAACTAACTTGTTTGTAATTATCAAATACTACTCTTTTTAATATTTTTAACTAATAACTCTTATAACTTTGCTTATACTCTATTTATTAACTAATTTTTTATTAAAAATGACTATTTAATACTTTATTTATACTATTTTCAGCTTATATTATAACATTTTAAACATCTTAATATTATTTTTAATAATAAACTAATATAGTATTTAATATTAACTAAAAAGTTATTTGGCTTTACATAAATAATAATTAAAAATTTTTTAACTTTATTTATAACTTCTACTTCTTTATTTTTTTTTTTTTTGAATTCCCACTGCCTGGTCACTAGTGGGCTGCAGTTGGCAGCTATTTTATTAGTTCAAATTTTCAAGTTCACAGGACCTTCTATCAGGACTCTACCTACATTTTACATTTTTATTTATATATATTTACAGTACTATCTATATACTAATTTTGTGTTCCTATTACCTCAGAATTTCACTAGAACTATTTCTAATCAGGAATTCCTTTGTTCTATTATTATCCTCAGTTCCCTAATCATTACAGCCTTCTTATGTTAGGTCTATTACCATTTAAGAATCTGGGTATCGAAGATCTTCCAATTTTCATAGTGCATCACCTGCTGTAGTTAATCAACAATTGTAGTTCTAATTCAGTTTTTTTTTTGTCCCTTGTTGGACTTGAATTGGCAACCTTGCGATTGGTAATCTGGGAGTGTAACCACTTCACTATTGACTCGCAGGTCTTACTTCTTTATTTTAAAAACTTTTTATATTAAAATTTTTCTAAATGAATTATTTGTTTCTTATATTCTTTATAAATATAATTCTTTTTACTTTTTTTTTTGTTATTAATACAATCAAACTAGTTTTTCACTATACTAAGTTACTTATTTTTTTATTTAAACTATTTATTATCTAGTCTTTAATTTTCTTAATTGCATCTTAAATATAACTGCTTTTGATATATTCACTAATTTTATCTCTAATTTATATAAAGAAAATTTTTATACTTAATAGTTTTAAATTGTATAACTTTTTATATATATTATTTCTTATTTCTACTTTACTTGGTTTAGTTCTTATTGATCTTATTTCTACTATTTATAATACTTTTATTTCTAAAGATATAATAAATTAGTGAAATAAATAATTGTCAACTTTTCAATTAGTAGGTTGTAAGTTCAAAATTTACTAATAGTAAAAAATTTGCATAATCATATATATAATATATAGATCGTATTATAATAATAACATTCTGTTGATCAGTTAAGACAAGATATTTATAAATATACTTGTATTAGTATAACTAGCAGGTTATAAGGCATTTGTGTAATTTTGATTATATAAAGAAATGCAAACTAATAATAGATAATGCAAATCTAAAATAAGTTCTTGTAATTATATAAATTTATAGAATTAAGAAAAACTAAAGTTTACTTAAAAATTTTAAATAAAGAGATAGTATAGATTTTTAATAATATTATTTTAAAGACTAAACTTAGAAAATAGATATCAATATAAAAGAATCAGACAGGCAAAAACCTCAAATAAGAGATATCACTGACTAGACTGCTAAATTTCAAAATAGAAAAAAAGAATATTAGGCCAATTTCAATAAATTAAGAACAGATTATAGTTCTATTAGGCTATTTGGATTAAAAGTCTAAAAATAAAATAGAAGTATAATAAAAGTACTAAAAATATGCTATAAAATCAGTATCAAGATTTAAGTAATCTTTGCAAAAGTAATCTTTGTTAATATTCTATAAAGTAAATAGGTAGTTAACAAGAGAAGCTTACTGTATCTTACTATTAAGTATTATATTTTAAAATATATAATGGTTTAAGATTTAGTACAAAAAAGGTAGATACTATACTGCTTAGATAGTATACTAATAAGTATATACAGAAGTATAATGATAATACATAAATAATGAGACAAATAATCAAAAAGTTTAAATAGATAATTTTTTAATAAATTATAGATACAGTATTTAGTATAGAACTCTTGAATAAACTACTTAAATAGGCAACTAAAAGTTGTATATGTGACTAGTTGTATTTTTATCTTTATATAAAATAGTTATAATAACTAACTTCAATAAAGTTAATAAAGTTCTGTTATAAAATATAATCTTTAACAAAAAAAAAGAAAAAAAAACTTTTATTTCTTATTATACTTTTATTTCTCTTTTTATCAAACTTTTTCTTTATTTAACTAACAAATATATAAACAAATGTAAATTTTATATTGTATTTTATATTTTACATAGTCTCAAATTATATTTTTTACTAATTTTAATTATAGTTCTTCTTTTAGTCTACTTTTATTTTCTATTTCAATATTACAAATTATTACTAAAATTAATCTTTGAACTATCTAATAAATTAAATATTATATCTCTCTTTTTTATATTATTACTAACATCTAAAACTAGATAAAACTTAGTTATTTTTGTAAGTTTAGATTACAGATTATATGTCTAAGTCTTTATTATTTATATATAATTTAAAATTAAGCTTTTCTTTATAAAAACTTTAATTAAATTTAATAAAATTAAAAACATGACCTTATTTTTAATATTTAAAAAAAAATAAAAAATAAAATTAGTTTTAATTTAATTTAAATTATTAATCTTGTTTATCAAAAGTTTGAAAGCTTATTTATTAAGTTATAAAGCCTAAACTTTAAAATATTATTAATATCTCAATAAAAGAACTCTTTTCAATAATCACCTGGAACAAGTTAGTACCAAAAGTAAATTGAAGATTCTGGCTCCAAAGTGAATAATATTTCTAGTTTTACATTAAATAAACTTGCTGTTGACAAAGCTCAAGTATATGATATACTGAAAAGTAGGCAAAACTTAAGTATTTTTTGCCTTGAATTAAGCTTTTTGTCTAATGAACTCCTTTACATATTTAGTATCCAAACTGAAAAGATATTCTGAAAATAAGTAGAGACAAAATCAGTTCTCTGATTAAGGATATTAAAAGCAAAAGAAAAAGAAAAATAACTAGAAAAACTCTCTTTAACTTGGACTTTTGCAACAATAATATATCTTCTTTTCATATTTTTTTTGTTTTCTTTTTTTCAAAAAGTGGAGATTTGATTTACTTCATTAAAAGATTGATATTGTGTATTACTTCTTTTTATAATTATATGCTTGTTTAAATATGACAAATAAGGAATACAATAAACATGTGAGTCAGTCAATTATATAAAGCAAATCAAAAAAGAATTTAATTTGAAAAGACCAAAAATATATTAAAATATGCATATATTCTGAGGCTATGTATATAATATTTTTTAAAAAATAATTACAGGGGTTTATGAATAATTGAACTGCTTAAGTGCATTCCAAATCTTGATATAGTACCCCACCTACTTGAAGATTTCTTCTATATGAAAAGTGCCTGGCTCAAACTTTATCTTATAAGTAAATACAGTTTTCATTCTAATCAAAGATATCTAGTTTCTAGAGAATAGCCATAGTTTATAAAAATATAAAAACATTGTAATGAGTAGTAATTATAGAATAAAGTTTTATTCTGTTAACAGGTTTTCTTTTTTATTTTTCTTATAAATTAGTTTTATTTTTTTTTATTAGTTTTATTTTACTTTTTATTTTCATTTCATTTTTTTTAATTTTAAAAATTTTTTTTTTTTTGTTTTTATCTTCTCTATGAAAAGATATCTCCAGATTAGTAGTATTCTATTGTAGAGCAGAGATCAAACAAGTTGTAATTTCTAGTCCTAACTAAATTAATATAGCAGATCACATTTAGATACTGTTTAGATAAGTAGATAATAATAGATTTATAAGTTAAATGATATTCTGTATTTATATATATAGTTATAAATAATTTAATAAAGTACTACTATGACTGCTTAAAAGAAAAAAAAAATATTATTAATTAAAATTATTATCTTAAATATAAACTAAAATATTATATTAAATAAAATTTTTAATTTACACTACAGATAATTATTATTTGCAATGCTATATCTTAAAAATAAAACCAAAAAACAGAGATTAAATATACTAAGTAAAAATGATTAGAATTTCTAAAAACTTAATGTAATTTAAAATTCAAACTATTATATCTAATCTTTGTTTTGATCTTAAACTGCACTTTAACTCTAAATTTTAGTAAAACCTATATCACTATAGATGATAATTTATTTTTAGTTTATAAATAGTATATATTTTTTTTTATAATATAAAATTAAATACTGCTATAATATAATCTTTATTTTAAATATTATTAAATAAAATTTTATTTAAATATTTAAAAAATAAATTATAAGTATATTTTTAATAATTTTTTAAACAAATTTGTTTGAAAAAACATATTAAGAAATAATAATTTTTTATTATATTTGTATTTTTTATTTTTTGATAATTAAGTATTATATTTAACTTATATTAGTATTAATTAAATATCAATTAGAATTAAAATAAAAAAACATTATTTATTATAAAAATTTAAAATTAAAAATTATAATAAAATATATATATATATATATTTTTCATTTGAAATAGCAATATTGTCTGTGTGTCTTTATTAATAATATATAATTACACTTTTATATACAAAGTATATTAACAAAAGTATAACTAATTACACATATAACTTTAATTATTATCTAATTAAGGATTCTGCCTATAGGTTACCTACTAGATGTCATATCTGAGACCTGCTTGTGAATTTTTTATTTAAACTTTCTGATTTTTAATACTTATATTTGTATATATATGCAATATTTACATTACTATTATAGTGATATATTAGCTTAAGGCTATCTTAGTTATTATTTATATCAAAGTACCACCTTATTGGATGTTACTAAATATCTATATTTTTTCAAATTTACTCTTAATGCAAGCTTACTAAGCTGGTATCAAGATTATTACTTAGATCTAATTTAGTATATCCTGTATCTACTAAATCAGTTTTAATACCAGAAATGTTTGAATTTCAGTAAGTTTATTCCTTTTTCATAATTTCCTTTTATGTTTACCATATTACTTACTAGTGCATCTTCTCTTTATTTTTGATATGTTTACCACATTTCTTATATCAAGTGTCAACTCTCCATATTGAAAAACTTCTTTTTGGAAACTTCCTTATATACTAATCTTCTATTTACATGAACTTAGCCACAGGGCTTTGCATACATTTATATGCTTCCATAGATTACAGAGTTTTGCCTCTAGTTAGAATTGAACTGTCAACCTTGTCTATAAAGAAAAGGATGCCTAAACCACTAGGCTACAAGACCCCATTCCATAATAAAATATTTAAAATTGCAGTTAAATAAAATAAAAATAAGAAATTAATTTATTAATAAATTTTGATTTCAATAGTTTAAAATTTTATTGAGTGCATAAGCTAAAGAAAGATAGGTAAAATTAGTATTTATGATGTATGTGTTTATTGAAACCAAGTTGTATTAATTTGGTAAAAAAAATATTAAATAAATTTAAATCAAACTTATAATCATTAGCAATTTTTACTAACAATTAGTTTATTAAAGAATAATATAACCAAATCATTCAAAAGCCAGATTGTCGGATCACTTTTAAAATTTTGTTATATATGACCTAAAATGGACCAGTAGATCAAAAATTATTAATATTAAAATTTTGTATATATATAATATATGATAAAAAAAATATATTTTAAATGCATTATAAAAGCGATCATAAATATTACGTGATATTGTTGACCATACTGTTGTAAAATCTTCGCTCTGATATTTGGATGTAATATACATAACTAGTATAAATTCTAGACTTTTCTGTGCATCAATTAAGCATGAAATTTAAATTGAACACAGACAACACGAAATGTATTCACACGCCAATTCTGATGATCTATGATAAAACCGTACGACGTACGTACGTATAAAAAACAAAAAACAGTTTTAAACGTTCTCTCATCTCAGGAGATCCCATATTATTGAATTAAATCATCCCACAACCACGAAGCAATTTAATTTACATTATGTCAGTATAATCGAAAAATGACGACATAAACAAATAAGAATTCTGTAAATAAAAGACGCTTTATAAGTGAGTTTTTGAGGTAAGAAAAACGCCCGCATGCAATCATGCGTAACCATTAATATAAAGAATTTTAACAATACAAGGAGCTATGACAAAATGGGCAATTTAATGTTATTCGCTAACTCAGAGTTCTTTTTTATAAGTTATGTAAGATTTTTTTTTTCGTGAAATTTACATATTAAAGCGTAACATTTGTTTCATAATTTTTTATTTTTTTTATTTTTGGATAAATGAAAATTTACAAATTGTTTTTGTTTATTTATTAAATTGATAACATAGTTGTCCAACCAACCAACTGTGGTCATTGCGCGAAAGAATATTTATTCTTTATTTATTTAGGGCTGGCATTTACCTATTGTACTTGACAGTTGCTAAAAAAGGTTATAAGTGGAAAATGCTTGTTACGCCATTGATGTAACCAGAATTATGGCTAGGTACGTGTGTCGTGAAAACGATAAAGAACGCAGAACGCGTGAAATTTTTAAGGATAAATTTGGGTGATACACAATGAATGCGACTTTATTTATTAAATTATTTAAAAACATTAATTGTAACAAGAATTTATCACTTTATTTGAAATCTTTGATTATTCAATTTTTTTGTAATTTAGTAAGAATGGAATTTCACAATCGATAAAAAAGCCAAAAAGCAGGTGTAAATTTCTAAAAATCAGAATTTTAGCATTATTTTCACAATAGTTTACCCATTAATTACATGACTTTTAAAGCAGTGAGTTCCCGATCCTCATTCACATTTCCTATTATGACCTTGTACATAATAAAGAAATACCAAATTTATTAAGTAGCATTTTAACATCACTCTCGATTTACAACATCATTGTCACATTCACCAGTTTCTTTGGATGATTTAATTTGGATTCGCGATATTTTTTCCCATCCTAAAATTTTCCGTTCATGACGACATAATCAGGATTAACAGGTTAATGTATGAATGACACTCAAGTTACAAAAAATGATTCGAAATAGTCAGGACTTACCGGGAATAAATCATGCAATTATGCGTGGTTGAATATAATGTGCTACTACGTAGTCAAGATTTGATTTCTTTTTAGGATATAGATTAATTGATTGTGTTTTCTCAATGATTTGCACATTGCGAATAAATACTGTGTAATAGACAAACAAGGAATAGTGTAAAAATTTGAATAAAACGGGTGATGCAGAAGTTCACCGAAGGAGTAAAAGAAGGTGAAATCCTTCGGTACACTAAAATGACGTCTTAGAATGCAATTATTCGATTGTCATATCGCATTTAAAATTTACAATACCGGTTTAAGCTTGGATGCAAAAAATTTTTCTTTCCCAAAACTCGAGACCTACATCAAAAAAAAATTCTTATCCGTGCGGGAGTTGTTTACCGCAACTCCTGATTTCAATCCCAAAACTTATTACATCGAATCCTATTGTTTAATTTTTTAGTATCTGAATGACATTTAAAATAGCTTAAAACCGCTAATTATCGATTGTTGTACTTATTTTATCCACGCATCGGTTCCCGGTTTCCCCCCTTTGATCTTGATATCGATTTAGTGCCCGTGAATGCTGTAATCATGTATACTTATTATATTTATCAACGGCTAATCACATATGGCATTGTAAACGGCATACATTTACACGATTGAAAAAATGACCAAATTCGTTTTTGTGTATGCTAATAATTTTTTTTTCTTTTGAAATTAAGAGAATGTCAAAGTTACACATTATTATGAGACATATAAAATAAAAAATAATTATTATACATATGATATATATATATATATATATATATATATATATATGTATATATGTATATAAAATAAAAAATACATAGTGCAATAAAAATCAACAATATACCACACTATTACTGTACATAAACGTAAACAAAAAAAAAATTTTTTTTATACATGCCTTCACAATCAATTCAACTCTGCTACGCGATGACAAAAGTTCTACAAATGCCCGCTTTTTTTAAACCTCGGAGAAATGCTCGACCTTATTTTCTAACCCTTTTGATAAACCCTAAAATTTCGGTCTTTTTTTTTTTTTTGTATATCTTAATAAATACACATCTGATTCTCCATTTCGGAATAAAAAAAAAAGTCATCTATTTGATAACTCTCAGTTTTGCATTTTTTCATTATCACGATATAGTATAAAGAAGAAATGTAAATTTGTTAGTCATCAAGGAGAACAAAAAATTTATGACCAAACTATACTTATGTACATTAACTCGATAAATTTAAACAATCGTAATCATTAATCTTTGAAATTGTTTCTGGTGCGATTACGAACGATATCAATCTTATTCATCTTAAAAAAAAAACAAAAAAAACAATTCGAAGTTCGCACAAACAAAAATAATTTCAAAACAAGCAAGCATAAATTCACTGATATTATAATCATTGATTGTTATTCCTGACGATGTCCTTTCATTCTTCTGGTTCCGAAAGGGTTTTACCACCTATTTTAACTATTGATACGGATAATATCATGCCGATTTTACCACCCGTGTCAAGTCTTGCCCCTTCAGCATCACCATCATTATGTTCTCCTCCGGCCGACTTTTCGACTCCTTCATTCGTTACACGTTCGTACGTTCGTTCGACACCACCAACCCCACCGTCGATACCGACAAAACAAGTTGGCCTGAAAACATACACTCAGCCAGAACGCATACAAACATCTTTTGAAAGTGGCCACTTTCATTCTCATTCAAATATGCCACAGCATGAACAGTCATATTCTTCACCAAGGCAGCTTAGAAACGCGATTCAGGTTTTAATGGCTACTCCTACTCACCCTCATAGTATGGTCTCCAGACCAATGCATCATCCATATCAACATCCTGTGTATCGTCAAAATGATCGGATTGATCCCGCGACTGAATTACTTGCTGAAAAGAGACGTAGAAATGCTGGTGCGTCTGCTCGTTTTCGTGATCGGCGGAAGCAACGAGAACGAGAAATGCAAGAAAAATGTCAATTTTTGGAACGAAGAGTTCAAGAATTAGAAAGTATGGATAGTGCTAAACACATTATAGAGTTAGAAAAAAAATTGGATGAGGCTATCGCTGACAAAAAAGCTGCTCAAGAAAGACTTCTTGAAATGGAGAAAGAGGTAACTTTCTTATGATTTATTATTTCTTTATAACGTGACCGTATCTAATCCATTCACGTGATTCTAAAGTTTTATCAGCTTCGTTCCAAATTGCTTGAACAAGAACCAGAGTCTCTGACTCCTCCTTCATCTTCGGGAGAATACGATTCCAAAGATGATTTTTTTAATTATTATTCAAGAACATCAGGGTTATCGACATCTTCGGATGAATCGCGTAAACCAATTGACGTTAAATCACTTTTATCATGAAATTCTTTTGCGAGATAAGAAACTCGCGTAAAAAAAAAAAAAAAAAAAAAACAAAAAAAAAAACCGATTCTCTCTCCAGATTTGATTATTTTTTTTCTTTTTTCCTCTTCATTATCGAAAAAAATAATATGCTATACTAAAATTATTTTCGGTTCGCAATTGCGACTGCGTAAATTCTTATGCCATTATTAATCATATACGATTATTTTGTTAAAAATAATATTCATATACGATCATTTTGTTAAAAATAATATTCATATAATATAGTATCTATACTAATGATTTAGGATAGGATTAATCCCTCCTCGTTTTTTTTCAACATCTATATGCTTTGTTTTTCATTTGTTAAGTAATTTCTAATGTAAATATTTTTAAAAAAATCCTTTGTTTTTTTTTAATTAAATATCGATATGGCACATATAGCGATAGGGATTAAAATTGAAAAATAATCAATGTAAGATCAACTAAAAAAATAAAAATAGATAAGATTAATCTTTATGGGAACTTTTTGATATATTTGGTCCGGTCTTTTTGTTTGTGCCATTGATCGTTTCCTCTTATTCACATACGGAGTATTAGTTATCAATCCCCGTGATCTTTGAGATAGTGATCAGGGGATTAAGGGATTATAAAATTAATTGTTACCAAAGATGCTTTTTCCATCTTTATTTTTTGTACGTTTGAAAAATAGCTCACTTTAGATATCTAAAGTATCACCTAACTGAAATTAAGGCCATAAAATTAGATCTTCATGCACTAATTCTGGTCAGGTGTTACATACGTACTGGAAATACACAACATTGTGTGTTTGGAGATAAATATTTATATTTAATTATTATCTTTAAAAAAAAAATTTAATTATACGTACAGTATTTCCAGTATACGTATATTATTAATTTTAAATAAGGTTGGAATTATTAATTAAAATTTAAATATTAAATATATGTATACAGTACACATATATGCTGTGTATTAAGTTAATCTACGGCCAATACTAAGGTTGGCTGATGAATTTTTTGTGGCGTGTATTAATAACAAATAATAATTTTTAAAGAAATAACTTATTTAACCGGAGGTAAAATCATCACCCTTATGTTTTTAGATTATAAAGTAATTTAAGGGTAGCTAAGAAGATTTAAATTTTAGTTAATATAAAGTTTTTGAAGCTTTTGAGCACTTAGAACCCTCAAAGTAAATTATTTAGTAAGTTTTTGTGATATAGCATCCCGGTGATTTTACCTTCAGTTATTCTTTTTAAATAATTTTTCAAACTTAAAATTTAGAATTAGTTATTATTAGTATATATATATATATTGTATTATATTAATATAACAAGTTAAAAAGTTTATAATTAATATTTTTTTAATTAATATATTTTAGTTTACTAAAAGTACTATTGGTGTTTAGTATTACAGTTATTATATTTAAAAAAGCTAATTAAAAAATATTTAGAACCCAAAAATCTTATAATAATCAAAATTTAACTTTTTATATATAGTTTTTTTTTTTAGTTTATAATTATATTTTAATTTTAAATTTTATAATAATTATAAAGGAGAATTTAGATATAGCCACGGCTATATGTAGCCTATACTATATACAATATATATTAATTTATATATTTACCGTATTGCACTATCTTTAGTACCTGGCGTAACAAATAATGCAGATCAATTTTTTACAATATTATTTATGCACAATATGTGATGTAAACAATTGTGTAACACATGTGATTTTTAATTTTTCCTATGTAAAAAATTGTGTTACACAGGGTACTAAAGGCAGTATGATACAATATTTGTTATATACTAACTAACTAACATGTTAATTACTTTATAACTTGTTAGCTAACTAATTTACTAACTATCTTTCTAACTATAAGCTTAACTTTATTCTTATACTAACTTGTTAGCAACTATATAATTTACTAAAACTAACTTGTTACTATGTAACTCATATATACTAACATCAAAACAAACAAAATTAACTAAAATTTAGAAAACAATACTATAAGTTCCTTATAATAATATAGTTTTTTTAAAAAATACCAAACATAACACTGCTAATTTCAATACTATTGGAAAGTCAGAAGCCACAAATAACTAATTTTGGTTTTGGTACTAGCATAAAGGTGGCAATTCTAATAAAGACCAAACAATTTTGTTTACTAACTTTGACTCTTACAGACTAGTCAACTAAATCTGTTCTTCTTAAAACACTCAAAAGGCCATAGATCTTACTTATTCAGTGTATTTCCTTTGTTTTACTTCAATATAAAATTTAATTTTGTCAAAACCAAATTATTTGGAAACTCAGAGTCAATTTTAAAAATTTTCTTGACAAAAGTAAAGCATTACGCTATTTCAAAAAAATTACTAAACACACATGATCAACCAAAAATTGTAAACATTAAACAAACATAGCGGTCACATTTCTGATTTAGAAATTTACAACAATTAACAAAAGAAAACAACAAACATCAAGTCAAATATAAAACTAAATTAGAAAATAAATAGTCAAATAACAAAATACAAAAATAGATCGAGCAAATAAAGTAATCGAATGGAGATAATCAACAAACAAAGCCTAATCCAGTAAATACAAGGAACAGATAACAAACTGCACAGATACTTAAACTGCAATGAATTAAACCAAATTTTGGAAACATCTATAATTAAAAAACCAAATGATATAAAAACTATAGCAAAAAACTTAGCTCTTAATAATCCTCAAAAAATTTCAACTAAAGATCTTCTACTATATAGTCAAATACTCGAGGCTCTGAGATATGCATCAGAAGAAGCTAAAACAGTACCAAAAAAACTATTGAAGATTGAGCTAGTAAAATCAAGATAGTAAGCCAAAATCTAGGCTTAGTTGATTATATGTTAAATTTAAACAAAAAAGAAGAAAAAAAAAAAATAATAAGATAGAAGAGATTGAGAAAAACAGTAGAAATAAAAAAGATTACTTTAGTGCAACATCAAAAAAAAGATGACAAATAGAAGATACAATGATTCCAGATATAAAAGTAAATAAGAGCTTAGAGCAAATAGAAATATCAGACACAAAAAAGTTTAAAGTAGTAGTACAACAAACAGAAATAATAGGTAAAACTAAGAAGTTATTAGCAAGTAAAAATAACTATACAAAAGGGTCAAATAGAAAAGAGCACAAGGTAAGTCAGAAAACCTTATAAGAAATTATAATCCAAAGTGTTAGAGAAACAACCAAGCAGAAAGAGTTAGAAATTAAACCAGTAGCAACTCAGTTAGAAGACAGCTTCTGGTCATCTAAAAACAGAATCTATGACAAGAATGCTTTTTTTAAAGCAAAAATCTCATCTTTTAAGATTTTAGGAGAAACTAAAGAATACTGAATCAACTATATAAAGTGGGTTCTTAGGGGAAATGAATATATTAAAACAATCGAAGAGAAATTTCAAAATAGTAACAGCTGAATGGTAGTTGATTTCAACTGTAAATACAGCAGAAGGATATTAAGCAAGTGCATTAAAGAAAAAGAAGGAGAATGGTGTAATCTTATTCCAGAAAAGGTTAAAATTCCAGAAAGAAAACCCATTATATATTATAAAGAAAGTAAAAAAGAAATAAAACCAAAATACAAAGAAAGATATAGTATAGCCTTATGTTCACAAAAAGATAAATTTGATCTTCATCTTAAGAAAAAAATAGAAGAACCTAGCTCTAGCAAAAAGGGAAAGAAAAAGATAGAAATTACAAGATATTTGACAATTTGGAACTTATTAATAAATGTCAAGTATGAAGAAATAAAGTACATGTACAGAAGCCTTGGCAGTGTACATATAGTAAAAGTCAAAAGATCACAATTCAAAGCATTGGCAATAATCGAGATTACAAGCAGTAATGATGAATACACTCTATGGTCATTACCATTTAATAATAACAAGCTAATCTGATAACTCAAGAGAAAGAAAACTACGAACAAAGAAATAAACAAAGTCTTTTTACAGCCAAATTACTAGAGCTTCTCAAAAAAGCTTCAAAGATGTTGCTTCTGCAAAGTCTAAAAAGTAAAGGTGCAAAATCAGTATACATTCCTACAAACAGGAATGGTAACACTAAGAGATTTGCAATAATTACATTTGCAAGTCAAGAAGAATTAAAAGTAGCACAGTTCAAACCGATAAGATACAACAATTATACAGTTTTTTGGAAAGACTATAGTTTTAAAAGAAAGACAAAAGAGGAAACAAGAGCAACCAACAAAAATTATGATAATAAGAGAAATGAAAACAATACTTAGAAAAGAGTATACAAGTATGAAGATAGAAGAAGAGAAAGAAGGAACCAAAATGAGGAAAATAAAAGTATAGAAAAAAGTGATATAGAAGCATCTACAAAAAGGTTAATGCTAAGAATACTTAGCAGACTTGACAAACTAGAAGCACTAAATGGAGATAATAGCATAGTAGTAAGATAGAAACCACCATATCACTCCTAATAGTTGTTGAAGTTAACCTGAAGCTAACAGATATAAAGATGTGCTTCTTTTCACAAAGTCAAGTGCTTGGAACAGAAATAATATATAAAAACACTCTATATCTAAAAAAAAATTTTAGAAAAGATGAAGTGGAGCTACTGAATATAGATAACAATAAAAAAAAAGGAAAACAAATAGATAAAGTTACTTCTTAGCAAGAAATTAGAAATACTCAACTTAGAGTTCATACAGGAAGAATATACAAAAATGAAAAAATAGAGCTTAAATTAGCAATATACAATATTAATAGTCTCAAAGCAAATAATCAAAAAATAGAAACATTGTATGAATAGATGATAGATAATGAACTCGACGTAATAGGGCTCTTAGAAACAAACATTACAGATAAAGAGAGTTTCTTTCTAACAAGAAATCTAGAAGGATATAAAAGTTTTTAAATGAATGCTTGTATAGACAAAAAGAAAGGGTCAGGTATTGGTTTGCTAATTATCAATCAGTGGAAAAAACATTTGGGGCATATAAACAGAATAAATGAGTATATAATTTCAGCTAGTTTCATGTTCAAACAGCTAGAAATTATAGTTATAATGACTTACTTACCACTAAATGACAAAGAAAAATGAAGACAAATTCAAAAAACAATTATAAACAAATACATTAAGAGACTTGAAAGAAAGGAGTGTTGTGACTTAGTGGAGTGGATAAGTTGTCAACTCTCCAAGTGGTAGGTTGGGAGTTCAAAACCCACTGATGGCGAAAATTTGGAAAACCACCTATGTTACATCGGTGTATACAGGCATCTGTGCAATGCTAGAGTTACACAAAGAAATGCAAACCAGCATTAGGCAGTACAAACGCAAAATAAGTCCTTGAAACTGGTACTATGGCAACAGCTATCTATCGATCAGTTGGGATCAGTACCTGTAACATGGTTGCACCAAATAACTGGCAGGTTATGGGGCATCTGTAGTCATGTAAATCTGTGAACTGGGATAACTGAAAGCCTACTTGGGAAGACCTGAGTAGAGAGGTAACATAGATCTTTGACAATACTACTGTAAAAGCTAGACCTAAGAAACAGATACCAATGTGGAAGGAATTGGGCAGGCAAGAACCTCAGGTGAGAGGTACCACCAACCAGGCCACCAGAAGACTCAAACCAGAGGAAAAGGACCTTGGAGGGCAGATCCTAAGGTACCAGGGACAGGTCACAGTCCTATCGGGCTATCTGGATTGGGAGTCTGAGGTCAGAAACAAGGATATATTAAAGTACTAAGGATATGCTATGAAGTCAGTGCTAGGGTCTGGATGAACTTTGCAAGGGTGAGCCCTGTTAAAAAATACTAAATATAGATAGTTAGTTGGCAGGAGGGCCTCCTAGAGCCCTACAGTTAGGTGACATACTCTGAAATATGTAACGGCTTGATGGATGTACAGACAGGAAGGTTATAGTTAGGTTAGACAGCACTTAGATGTACAGGAACTTGTGTGCTATTTGTCAGTATAAGTATAAGGATCAGAGTGTTTAAAATAGGTAATCTTCTAGTAGA
>CAJVQA010000925.1:0-28918 GCA_910591915.1 Cetraspora pellucida | reverse complement strand
TTGCTAAATATATAAAGGAGTCCAGTGTAGAAGAACCACTTTGACCTTTATAAAAACTGTTATTTGTATAGTAGCCTTTTTTACTTTCTCTAATAAGCTTTCTGTTTTTGTTGGTATGAAATTCAGTACAAGTGATCGTTAGGGAGAGTTTGTATTTTTTTTTCTTCATCTTTTTCTTTAATGTTTATATTGTTAAAATAGAATAACATTTGCAAGTCCTTTGTTTTTTAATATTATTTAATATGCCAAGTTGTTTTTTTATAGACTGCATACTTTTAATGCAATTTTATGCAAATTTTTTTTATTGTACCAATAAGCAGAAGGCCTTGGTTTACTTTAATTTTTGTAAATATCTTCTTTGGTCTAGTTGAATTAAATCTTGTATATAAATCTATAATTTGCTTTGTTACAAATTAATTCTATAGTGCATTACAGTTGCTTATATGTTTGTATATAATTATGCTATTGCTTACTGTTCTTGTAATTCCTAGTTTGTGCTTGGCTAAACTTATTATAAGGCTTTGAATAGCATTTATTACTCTTTTAGACAACTTTGTAGTTTGAAACATATAAGTTAACTTTGTATTATACACATATTGTTTATATATGATACTTGTATGTCTGTTATTTTTTTAGTATTTAAAAGCCTTGTTGTTAAATGCACTAATTTTTTGGCTCTTGACTTGATTTGGTTTTCATTAAGTTTGCTATTAAGTCAAATTCCTAAAAATCTTGTAATTTTGGTCTTTTCTTCTTTATATATCTATTTCTTACTAAGTTTGATCTTTCTATTTTCTTTAGATATTTTTGAGTTCATAATAATTAGTTTTGACTTTTTTTATTTATTTGAATGTCATTTAGTTCAAAAAAATTTTTTGCAATCTGTAATGTTTGCTTTATTTGCTCTTGACTATTTTCTATCTAAGTTGTATCATTTGCAAAAGCTACTACTACTTGTTTTTAACTTGTTTTTGTTAAATAGTTTAAACTATTGTTGTATAAATTTAAGACTTCTATTATATAACTTAGCTTTAAATCTTTTTGGATTTTCTTAAGTAAAGGATTTTAGAATATTTTCTATATTAAAGGTAAAAGCACTTTACTCTGTTCTATTTTATTGTTTATTACAAATGCTTCTCTATAACTCTAATGTATAATTATTTTAGATTGTTTTCTTTAAAAAAGATTTAAAATTATTTTAATTATTATTTTTAAAAGTTTAATTTTTTTTATAGCTGCCTTTAAGGCTGTTAATAATACTAAGTTAAAAGCCTTTTTCATGTCTTGTAAAACTAATCAAAACTTTTTATTGTTTTTTTTTGCATCTTTTATCAATATGTTTATAATATGAACTAACTCTTTTGTTAAATTTTTTAGAAGTTCTGCAAAGTTTGAGCCTTCAAGAATATTTTTTTAACAAAATATTCTGGCTAATTTTTTGGTTAGGATATTTGTTATACATTTTTAAAATGTTTCTAATAATGCTATTAGTTTGATATTGCTAAGATTATAATGCCATTCATCTTCTTTTGGTATTGGATAGATTTGTAATATTTTTTACTTCTTTGGTATTACTTCTATTTTGATACAAATTTTAGCAAATGTTCTGAAAATTTCATATGCTTTAACTCCTGTTGCTTTAATTAGTGTATATGTAATACTTGAAATTTCTAAACTGTTTTTTTTAAGCTTTTAAATTATTTTGTTCTATTTTTTTCAAAAATATTTTGATTAAGCCTTTGTACTATTCTTTTTTTGATAAATTCTTTCAACTTATACATTTCTTTTTATTTTTTCTTATATATATTTTAATTAAAACAATATAATCTGAACTGGTTTTGGTAATGTTCTTTTGTCTTTATAAGTAATTCTACTAGTTTAATAATAAGTTTTCTTTTTTTTCATTGATGAGTCTGTCTAGTTAAATCTTTTTTATTGATTTGTCTAAAAGGCATATTAATATTTTGTCTTGTTTTTCATTGATTATTTGGCATCTTCTTTCTATATTGTTTTCTATTTCTTTTTTTTTGTTCTTCTAGCTTACTAATTCTTCTTGTTCAAAGTATTTTTTACCAATCTTTTAAATCTTTAATAAGCTTATATGTCTATAATTATGCTAGATTTATATAAGTTTTGTGTTATTTATTGATATATTTAATTTTTTTTTTAAGCTTATCTATACTATCTTTTAAAAACTTCAGTTTGATATTTATTTTTTCTATACTAATCCACCTTTCCAATTGTGTAAGAGTTTTATCTAATTGAAATTTTTTTGTTTTTTTTTCTTTCTATTTAAAGTATTTGAAATTTTTTTTTAAAATATATTTTCTTGCTATTGTGATAATACTGTTACTAATTGTATTTTATCATTCATTTAATCAATTATTTTCTTTAATATCTTCATTTGTTGTGAAAATTATTGCAGATCTTAAATACTAATCTTTTTTTTTAATACTAAATCAAGTTCTTGTCTATATTTTTCTCAGTCTTCTTTAGTTGTTTTATCTTAAAAAAAAACTGTTCTTTTATAATTTTTTTTTCTTATTTCTACTGCACTGTATGGTATAATTAGATGACTTAATTCCATTTTTGCTATAACTGCCTTATGGTTACTATTTGTGCAAGTATTTATTTCTTGAATTTCTGCCTTATAAAGACTATTTGCTAATTTTTCAGTAACTTATATATAATCTATTCTTGATTTAGATCTTTATTCAAACTATAAAAACTCTTTTGCATTTGAATTAATTACTCTAAATGCATCATTAAACTTTTGTTTTTCTAATCAGCTAAGCAATAAATCTTAATTTGCTTATTTTTTCTTTTGGTTTAGTGATCTATTTAAGTTTATATTTACTGTTATATTAAAGTTTCCTATAACTACTATCCATGTTCTTAGTGATCTTTTAATGTATTTGTTAATTATTAACTTATAAATTATTTTTTTTTCTTCTTTATTATTTGGTGGTAGGTAGGCTATTATAATTATAATTTCTATCTGCTTAAAGAAAAAGTTTGCAAAAATTATATATTTATTTGTTCTTTCTACATGTTCTAAATGTCTTTTTTATTTTTAGTTAATTAATAATCTTATTCTTAAACTTTTCTTTTTATCCAAATTTGCACTTGACTAAATGCTTTTATAATTTTCTAAATTCTTTTCTAGAAAGAAATCTTCTTTAACTGAAATATTTGTTTCTGTTAGATCTACTATGTCTAGTTTATTGTTGATTATTTAATCATAAAATGCTTCTAATTTTTGGCTATTTGATATAAGCTTATTAATATTATATATTACTAATTTCAACTCGATTCTTTTATTCTTGTAAATTTTTTCTATCTTTAAAAACTTCTTTTTATTATTTTCTGTTTTTATCTAAATATAAAGTATTTTTTTATTTTGTTTTGATTCTTCTTTCTTTATTTTGTAACAAAGAGCTTGACTTTATATTTGTAGTTATCAGTTTAATCTTGGTAGTTTTTAGAAGTAATTTGCAAGACTAAACCTTGCTAACACAAATTTAACTTTATGTTATACTTTAAGTTTGTCTAGTTTGCTAATAATTTTTAATAGTAAGTCTTTAGTTGATAACTTTTTTTCTTTTTTAGTAATTTTTTTTGTTTTTATTTTCTTGCTTAGTTCTTGAATTCTTGTCTGAATCTTTTGTACTATATTTATATTTTATTTTTTTGCTTAGTTCTTGAATTCTTGTCTGAATCTTTTGTACTATATTTATATTTTATTTTTTAATTATCTTTTTCTTTATTATTTCAAATTTTTTTCTTAATATTTTACTTTTTCTTCTTAATACTTTTTCTGTTTCATAATCTTTTCAAAAAATTAAATGATTGTAGTATCAAATTGGCTTTGATTATGTCAATTCTAAGTCACCTTAATTTGCAAAAATAAAATTACAAACTCTTTAAGGGTACCATTGCTATTTACTGGCATAAATACTAATTTTGCTCTTTTATTTTTAAAGCTTCTTAGCAAAAGAACTTCAAAAGCTTCTTTGAGTACTTCTAAAAGTTTTGTTATAAAATGACTATGTTTATTTTTTTTTGTTTGCAATTCTCTTTATCTTGTGTTACTTGTACTAATTAGTTGATATTCAAAAAAAGTGACCAAGGCATTTCTTTATAGTTTTTGCTTATTGTTTCAATTATTGCTAATACTTTAAACTGTAATCTTTTAATTTTTACAACTCTTGTATTTTTAATACTTCTATATATAAACTCAATTTTTTTGTAACTGATATTTGCTAATAAATCTCAAATAGTCAAAAAATTTAAATTCTTTACCTTCTCTTTTCTTTTTTGGTATAAATTAATTCAGTTTGTTTGCTTTGTAAGATGGAGTCTATATTTAGTCTTTTGTAAATTTAGTGCTGTTCATTTGTTTATGTTATTTTTTAAATTTTTAGTTTGTCTTTTTTTATTTATACTATAGCTAAAACTACTTTTTGTTTTTTTGTTTCTATAGAAACAAGTTTATATCAGTTAACTTTTTTCTTAAAACTTTTTTGCTTGTCATTCTTCTGCTATATTTACAATCAAAATTTTCTATAATCTAATTATTTCTATTCCGAAAATTTTTTTCTATCTCTTTAATATGTTTATTGTTTCTAAGTATTTATTTTATAAAGTTAATTTTGTACTCTTTTGTTTTATTTAGAATCTTATATGTTGGGATTTTTGCTTTAAGTGAGTTTTTTTAATTACATATTATATTTTGCAATAACTAAAGCCTATCTTTTAGTAATGCTAAAATAATTTTTTTTTTAAATTCATTTCTTTATTTTAATAACTTTTTCTTTATTATAGAAATCAAAATTATATTATTTTAACTTTGTATATTCTGTTTTTGAAAATACTCTACTTTTTCAAATCTGTTTCTATCTTTACTGATCTTAACTATCAGAAAAATTTTAAAAGTAATATATATTATTAGTAATCTCTAAATTACTAACAATATATAGCACTTCTGTCAAGTATCATTGTTAGTGATTAATAACAATATATAACAAAATTTATACAAATTATTACTTATTGATAGTGATTATAATTATTTATAATCATTATATATTAATAATCATTATATATTACTAGTAATATATATCAATATATAACAATTAATCAATATATATAGATTATTTTCAATCGATATATATCAATTTAATGTATATATTGATATATATTTGCTTAAAAATTTTGTTGATAACTACTGATTTTTCTAGGTTTGTCAATAAGTAGTTTTGATTTAATATGCTAACTTCTATAACAATAGTAAGATCTTTTATGTTATTAATAATATTTTAACTATTTTCTTCTGCTATTTTATATGTTGATTCTTCTTTTTTTACTTTTTTGAATCAGTTTGTTGGAACCTGATATTTACATCTTCTTTTTCTACTTCTATTTTGTTTTTTTCCTTTAATATTATAATCTACTTATATTAGTTATATAGTTAATTGCTTTTAGATTGTGTTATATCATTCTTGCTTTTATTGACTATTTTTTAATTATTGTTTTTTCAAGGTTTTTAGTTTCAATTTGCCTTAGCACTTTACAAACCTGTTTTGTAATTTCATTTGGATTACTAATTGCTATACTGTATACTATATTGTTTGAACTATGTGATATTATATTTTTAAATGCTTTAATTAACATATTGCTATCTAAATAACTAAGGTTTTTTTCATCTATTCCTCAAATAAACTTAAATAACTCTTGCTTGTATAACTTACTCATAATCTAATCTAAGCTTAAATAATAATTAACTAGTATTTAATAGTAGTACTATTCTAGATTTTTCTAAAAAAAAACATGTTTTTTTGTTGTTGTTTATTTTGAGATCTATTTATTTATCTAAAAAGAGATATAATTTATTGTTTGTTTACTTTGTTGTTTATGTGTTTTTGTATAATCTAATTTGATCTGCCATACAGAAACTTTAATAATTTTCCAAATTTCTAAAAAGTTTTAAAAAAAAGAACTAAATTGTTCTTTTGTGTTTTGTATTTTAACTAAGAGAAGAAAAAGCTTCTATTAAACTTTATGTTATTTTTTGTCTACTTTCTTTTTTTTTAAGATATCAAAACAGATTTCTAAGTTTGTTCTTGCTCAATGCTACTATTTTTGTCTTGTCTAATTTTGAAAAAAAAAATTAGCAAAAAGAATATAAATCAAATTTAATTTAATTTAAAAATTTTAAATTTGAATTTAATTTAATCAAATATTGATTCAAATAATTAAATTTGATTTAATTTAAAAAAAATTAAAATATTAATTTATAAAAATAAAACATAATTTATAAAAAAATTACTATATTAATCAATTTTAAGCTCTTAAATAAAAGTGTTCTTCTAAACAAAATACTTTTAGTTTTATAAAATATAAAAGTTAATTGTATTAATAAATTTTTAAGTAAATAACTCATAATTTTAAATATTAAATTATAAATTTTCAAATTAAATCAAATATTTGTTAAATCAAATCAAATTTAATCATATATAAATTTAATTTTATTTAAAAATTTCAAATTTAAATTTTATTTAAACTTAAATATTTGATCAAATTAAATTGTGAAACTCTAATATCTAGTTTATAATTTATATAATAATATATAGACAGACTACTTAAATTAGATATTAAAAATACATGTATAACCAACTGTAACCTTTTATTAAAATGAGTCTTTAAAGATTTCTGAATTTATAATAACTTAAATAAAATTGCTTTTTAAAGATAAATCTTTAATATAAAATATATATATATGTTTTTAAATACAAATTATATTATAAGGTGTAAAACTTAGTGAAGTAAATAAGTTGTCAATCCTTTAAGTAGTAGGTTAGATGTTCAAATCTTATCAATAGCAAAAATTTGAATAATTACTTATATAATATTCATATTATAGTAACAATTAGATTAGAATATCTGTAATAGCAGTTATACTAGTATAACTAGCAGGTTATAAGATACCAATATAAGTATAGCATTATATAGAAGAATACAAATTAACATTAGATAGTACAAACTCTAGATAAGTTCTTGTAATTATATAACTCTATTAAAATTAGAAAATAAGAAGTCTATTTAAAAAAATCCAAGTAGAAAGATAGTATGAATCTTTAGCAATATTACTAAAAGACTAGATCTAAGAAATAAATATCAAGGTTATAATACTTGAACAGGCAAGAATCTCTAGATTAGAAGTCTCAGAAGTATCACCAACTAGGCTATTAGAACAAACTAAAAGAAAAGGATATTAAATCAATCCAATATACTAATAAACTGAATGTAGTTCTATACAGACTATCTGAATTAGAAGTTTAATGAAAAAGCAGAAGTATACTAATATACAAGAAATATGCTGTAAAGTAGATGTTAGAATTTAAGTAAACTCTACAAGAGTATAATTGTTAAATAATATAACTCTAACTGCAAGTATTGGTTCTGCTATAGCAATACTGAATAGCTATAAAAATATATGCAAAAGGCTCTAAAAGGTTTATTTCAAGAATAAAATAGTTCTAAGATTGAGATGATAACCTAAACTTGATCCAGTAATAGTAATACAAATGTAGGTTCAGAGTGTTTAAAATGTAATACCCAAACAGAGATATTAGATATAACAATTAATAGAAATCTTTAGATGAACTATTTAAATTGATAATATAGAAAAGTTATATATGTAGCCAATTGTATATTTTTTTTTTTTGGTTTTATTAAAGCTGTTGGTTATTAGCAGCTACTGCCTTTATTGTGATTTTAATTATAATTACATAACTTGTACAAGATAAGTATACAACTAATCATATATACAGCTTTTAGTTATTTATTTAAGTAGTCTGTCTACAGTTTTTATACTAGTTGTTATACTTGTAATTTGCTAGAAGATTATCTAATTAAACACTCTGATTCCTATACAATACCTAACAGATAATACACAAGTTCTTGTATACTTAAGTGCTATCTAACCTAATTCTAATCTCTCTATCTATACATCTGTCAAGTCATTACATATTTCAGAATATGTTATCTTACTGTAGGCTCCAAAAAACCTTATTAACTAACTACTCATTTTTAATTCTTATTAATAGGACTTAGTTTTGCAAAGTTTACCTAGATCCCAATATCACTTCATAGTATATTCTTAGTATTTTTAATATACTACACCAAACTTTCAATTTTGATAGTCTAAAAAGACTATAACTTGTTCTTAGCATTTTAAGGTTTTGTCTTTCAAGATCCTTTTTTTTTAGTTTGAAACTTCTGACAGCCTAATTGGTATACCTCTTATCTAAGATTCTTGCCTATCTAATTTCTCTATATTGGTATCTATTTTTTAGATTTAGCCTTTATAGTAATATTATCAAAGATCTGTGCTATTTCTTTATTTGTGTCTTGTGTCTTTTCTAAATAGATTTTTTGTTTCCTAATTTCAACAGATTTACATTATTATAAAGACTTATCTAGTGTTTGTACTGCCTAATGCCAGTTTATATTCTTCTGTATAATCTGTTATACAAATGTCCTATAACCTGCCAGTCATGCTAGTGCAACTGCTATTACAGGTATCTTAACCCAATCAATAGAAACAGTTGCCATAATATGAATATAATATAGGTAATTATTCAAATTTTTACTATTAATAGGATTTGAACATCCAACCTACTACTTAAGAGGTTAACAACTTATCTATTTTACTAAGTTATCACATTCTTCTCAATTGTACAATTTTATTATAATGGTTTATAAAATTACATTATCAAAAAATTATTAATATAAGTTAAAAAACCAAAGAAATCATAATATCAAAAAAAATTACAGATTATATTAAATTCTTTTTAAATATAGTTTAGCTTTAGTTTCAAGTTACATAAAATTTAATAAACTTATATTCTTTAAATATAATTTTTTTTAAATATAAAATTTTTTTTATTTAAGAAAATTTTTAAAGTTTTAATAAGTTGTATTTAAAAAAAATTAACTATATTTTCAATTTTATATAAAATAATTTATTTGTTAATAAAAAATTTTTTTTTAGTATTAAGGTGAAGTCTTGCTTCTATCTTTATTTATAGTTATTAAGTAATAACTACATAGAGTTACTGAATACAAAAGAAGTTCTATATATGCTATACCTAAGATCAACACTTGCAGTCAGAGCTAATTATTAAATTGCTAACTATAAAACTATAACTTTAAGTAATAAAAATACTATATACAAGAATAAGAGTTTAGATATATTTATTTGTAACTTAAACCTACTAGAGTGGCTAATGCTTATCTAGATTATTTAAAATTTTTTAAATAATATTCATTACTCTAGTATATACTAATAAGCTACTTGGGGTGTGGTAACCTAGTGAAGTGGTCAGGTTGTTAACTCCCAAGTAGAAGGTCTAGAGTTCAAATCCCATGGACGACAAATTTTGAAAAATAGGTCTGTGTTATGGTAACTGTCTCTGTTGATCAGTTGGATTAGTGTATCTGTAACCTTTGTTGCACCATCTCGAATGGGAGCTAGGGGCATCTATGCTAAGTGTAACATTACACTCACATAGAGGAATGTTAATAACTGGTGTTGCATAAGACTTTGGTGCAAACCCACGATAAGATCACCGGACATAGAAAGCAAAGGAACCAAAGAGTCGGAAACCCACTTGGAAATCCTGAGTAAGAAGGTAGCACAAAACTTTTAACAGTGCTGTCGGACTGATGGAAGCCTATGAAACACCCCCAAAGAGATAGGCAGATAAACTGGATGGCAAGATGTGTAGAGGAGCACATGACCAACTAGGCTGCCAGAATCGCCAGAGGAAAAAGATACTAAGATATACCATACTGGGCCATCTGGATTGAAAGTCCGGGGAGTCCTGTTAGTCCTGAGTAGTGGTTAGTAGAGGACAATAGAGAGAATGTCAGGAAGATGGGTACCAGGGTTTTGGGTGAACCTTATAAGAGTAAAAGCAGTTTAATGGTTAACCCTGACTGCAAGTGATGGTTTAGGCCAAAGCATAACCGGGTAAGCTGTAAGTATAGGATACAGAACACACTGGTAGGTTTAGTACAAAGTTAAACATGACTTAGTGACCATGGCATATTTTCACCGGTTTACCGAAGTTGCTAGTAGGGTGTGATGGATGCAGGATTAGAGTGTTTAAATAGAGAATCTACAGATGGGTTCTAGATATAGCAACTAGTGTAGAACCTTTGGGCAGACTACTTAAATTAGACAATGACTAAAGTTGTACGAGTGGCTAGTTGTACACTCTTTCTGTAATTGCCTCTGTGTCTGTACATGTACAGGTGCTAGCCAACTTATACTATCAGTAAAATCCTGGGTCACATGTACTCACCTTAACATTTAAAAAAAAAAAAAAACTAATAAGCTACTTATAGATTTCACTAACTATTTATACTATCAGAAATTAATTACATCATTATAAAGAAAAAAAAACAAAGATAAAATAAATTAAATAAGAAATAGAATATGATTAAAAAATAAAAAGTAGTATTAATTAAATAAGCAAATAGATAAAAAAAGTTAATAGAGTTATAAAAGTGTAACTAAAGCAAGTAATATAAATTGGATGAATGAATAAATAAGGAAAAGTTAATAAAAATATATAAATATAGCTAGAGAAAAAGGTTATAATTGAGTTAATTGATGATTTTATATATATTAAAGAAATAAATAAAGTTAATTTCTGATATTATAGATATAACAATATTAAGTTTTTTAATAAAGTATTGATTTACTTAATTGAAATATGACTTGTTAAGATTGTTTTTTAGTTAAGTAATAGTTGGTTTAGAGATTTGGGTAATGTTATAGTAGGTAATAATTCTGACTAGAATTTGTGGATCACTTGTTTAAGAGGAAATTTTATTTAGTGCTTCTTTAAGATTGAGATTAATGATTTTATTGTTTGTTGTTACAAATTTAAAGTAAGCTTTAAGATAACAATAAAAGAAATAGGATATATATTTTGAATTGGTAGATGTATTGGTTAGCTAGTTTATAAAGAACTTTAAAAGATAAGAATATATAAAATATTGCAAAGATGAATATAGAAAGATTTAAAGATAAATATATATGTTGTTAAATAGATATTAAAAAATTATTTAAAGTAGTAATAAGTTAAATTGTAGATATTATGAATTGTTTTAGGATTAAGAATTTTATACTTTTTTTGGATTAGTGCAGATGTATATATAATATATTACTATTTTAGTAATATAGTTTGTTTAGTTTTGAATAAATTAAATAGTTGATGGTTCAGATTTTTGAAAGATTAGCTTTTTGTATTTATTATTATTTTTTTTTTAAAATATTAACAGTAAGGCCATGCCTTTAACTTTATTGAAATTCAATTGAAGTTTTTACAAAGAAAAGCTTACTTTTAAATTACATATAAAGAATAAAGACTTAGACATATAATCTGTGATTTAAACCTAATTGTATTTATTATTAGTTGCTATTATTATTTAGTATTTGATATAGTTTTAAACTTTTTGTTCATTGATGTTACTAAATTATTTTTTATAATATATAAAAAATTTTTAAAACCAGGTATTAAATTGTGGTTTGATTAAGCAAAAAGATAAAATATGATAGTTTATAATAAATTTTTGAAGGATAATATTTATAGTAATGTTAATATAAAATTTAAATGTATTATAGATTTGTAAAATAGATGTATTGCTTTTTGGGATATTTAAAATAAAATTTATATAAATAAAAGTTTTTAAATAGTTGAGTTTAAGTTATAAGTTATAGAAGAAATTTTGATAATCAAAAGTTTGATATTTGTTGTATAGAAATAAAGTTTGATAAGGTTTATAGCAATTTGAAATTATTTTTTAATTGAATAAGAAGAAATCAAATAGTATAAGTTAAAAAATTGTTTGTAGTTTATTTTATGAAAAAAAATATAAATAAATTTGATAAGCTAATTTTTTATTATACTAAAAAGTATTTTGAAGAATATTTTAACTAATTCAATAAAGTATAAGTTTTTGTTTAAAATTGTATTTGTAATAAATTTAAGTTTTTTGATTGCTATAGTTTGAATTAATAATCTAAAATTGTTTTTTATAGCTAGTTTATCAATTATTATAAAATTAATTATTAAAATAAAATAGAAAACTTTAAGAATTAGTTTAAAGAAATCTAAGGTTTGAATTTCAGATATAATAAATATAAATAAAAAAGTGTTTTCTAAAATAAGATAGTTTTTAAATCAGTCTAAATGATGATCTTGTTAGGTTATAGTTTGTAGATTCATTTTAGGATTATAAATAATAATAATAATAAAAAGATATTTAAAAATTATAAATATTTTAGAACAGAGATATGAAAAAAATTTTTTAGATAATTTATAATATAATTAGAATGTTTTGTAATATAAATAATAAAAAGAAATAGATGAAAAAATAAGAATTGGATAAGAAAATCGAGTTCTTCAAAATTGTCAGTAAATTTTCTAAAAAACTAATAAATTTTTTAAATTCCTTTGAGAAATTTGAAAAAATATTAAATATTTGAATATTTTCAAGATTAATAAAAAATGAAATTTTTGAAACAATCTAGTAAATTTTCTGAAATTGACTAATAGAATTTTAAAAAAAAGTTTAGATAAGAATTTAGAAAGAAATATAGATAATTTAATAATTTTAATCTGTTAAAGATAAAATTTATATTAAAATAATCATCTTAGTAAGCTGAATATTTTTGTTTAATGAGAGAAAATAAGTTTGTTTAATAAAATTTGATGGAAATAAGAAAGTGTGTTTTTTAAAAAATATTAGTTTGTATATAATATAATAATTAGAATTTGATAAAATTAATATAATTGGAAATAGAAAATTTAGTGTACTTAGTTTACTTAAAAGTAAAAAAGTATAATTAAGTATAAATTAAAGAAAATTAAAAAGATTATGAATAAGAGTAATTTTATTAAAATGTAAAAGTTTGTTATATCAAAAGATTAAATATAAATAAATTAATATTGTTTTTAGAACAGAAAGTTGTAAAGAAAAAATTTAATTAGAAGTTTAAAGACTATTAATTTAATAAAATATTGAAAAAAGTTGAATTGTTTGTTAGAGAAAAATTGGTTTTAGTGATTTACAAGAAGAGTTAGATGATTGGTATCTATTTGTTAATAAAATTAAAAATATAAAAGATTAAAAACTGATATACTTTTAATAGCTTAGAAATGAATTAAAATTTTTTGTCTAGTAGGCTTTTTTATTTAACTAGTAATCAAATCAAAAAAATATTTTAAAAACAATAAAATAAAGATCTAATTAGATTATTAAAATTTTAAAAATAATATTATACAATTATAAAACTTATAAAAAGAATTTTATATAACTTTTATTAATATTATTTTTTTTGAAAAAAATTTTATAAAAATGGATATTCTAACTTATCTCTTTAAAAGATTAATATGTAAATTTATCAAAATATTTATAAATAAAAATCGTGTTATTCATCACAACCTGCAATATCGCAAGTTAATTACATGGTTAATGATCTGCACATCAGCCAGTAAAATCGCAGAACTCAATTATATATACATATATCGATATAATTTTATTTATTTTTATTAATTTAATTTATTTTAAATACAAGAGATGTATAGATGAAAATTAACAATATATAATATTTATAAGCATACAAATATGGAATTAGGCCATCCAAAGTTAAACTTCATTCCCTGTTCGCTATTAATAAAATTGTCCTACATACTTTGCATAATAAAATGTGTTCATTTAAAATTCTCTCACTCACTCAAGCAAAAAATTAACTTCGAGCAATTCAACTAGAATCTCTTGACTAAACACTAACTAAAAGTAAATTCGCATAATAGATTTGCCACTTTAAAACATGTTGTTCATTTTATTATTCGTTTCAATCCTCAAGAATTCCAGAAGTGATATTAAATTGCAGGAGGCGTGTCGCCCATCCCTGCAGATTTTGATTACAAACGAATGCCTTATGTTCATCCGCGCAAACTCAATTTCCATCATTATAATAGTTGCCAAGCGCAAATATTCCACCAACGTTCCCACACTTCAGCTCTTAGGTCAATCTACGTAGTAATCTCCACAAAGTATCTAAAATAAAATAGAAAGAAAAATTAATTAGTTGTATAACATCGGATCTTGAAGCAAGGATTAAAGCATCGGAATCTTCATAGTGGAAACATTTTGCGAGATGATTTAGATAACGCATATATTACAAATTTAGGACTCCCCTTTTCCAACATCAATTCCACTAAGATAATAATCTTTGCAGATCTTTTTTCAAATACCAATTCCAGTGCCAATCACAAGTAGTCGATCAAATATTCCGCAAGCGCCTTTCATTTCTATCGATTTTTTGATAATAAATAAACGCATATTCTCATTCTTTTCAATTTAATTCCAGTTATCAATTCTATTAAAATACAGTAAAATTCAACATTAAATTTCCACTGACGTCACCTGTCTCTGCATATTTTTGATAATAAATGAATGCCTTAAGTTTCTTTTTTTTTTGACTCAATTTCATCTTTGTAACAGTTGTTGGGCACAAATATTTCACTAGCATTCCCAATCTCTATTGATTTTTGATAATAAACGTGTAAGTTATGCCCAACCGTTAACCAACTTAATCTAAACATAATTCTAGACACTGCGAAACTTCGTAGAAAACATATCACAAAACGACTTACGATAAATACGTACATAAAGCCACCGGAAATCAGCGTCGAAGATCATCCAGAAGCATAGTAAAACCAAATACTCGGTTTTTTCTTTAAACTAGTTAGGCAAAATTTTTTTTCTAATAAAAAATCATGGTCTTTATTAGAGTACCTAGATTATTGCAAAGGTGGTTTGTCAATAAATTGAGAGTTAGAACAATTAATAGCACTAAAAGAAACATTTTAATTTCACCCAATTTTTCTAAAATCAAAGGTTTATCGCGAAACGACCTCTGAAACGCCTCATGAAAAACCGTCGATGCCAGATTAATTGAACGACGATCCCCCTTGCAGTTGAATGCACCAGCCAAGCCCCGTCGAACGCCATAGATCTCATTGACAAGAAGTACTTACCCGATATAGCTTGACATTTGTCAAGGTAATATTACCTTGATAGGAAAAGTATATGGCCGTGTAAGTGCGCCGTCGCATGATGGGTGAGTTGTCGTCGTTGAAAGAGTGAAACCCAATGTAAAATTACTATGGGAACGAAGCCTGGATTGTAAAAAAAAAAAGGAAAAAGGCGTCAAAGCCCTATTAGAAGCATTCGAATTTCCCTTCTTTCCCCCCCTGTAGTTTTCTTATAAATACGGGTTGGGTTTTCTCTTGTAAAAGGAGAGTTTATATAGTTCAATAGTTAATGTAATTGGTAGTCGAAGTGTGTGTCCTCTACATAATAGAAATTATTAATAACGGCCCCTTTAACCCACTAATAAATAAACATTCTTTAAAGACACTGCCCTTATCTGGTAACGTGCTCAAAAACCGCCTTGACCTGTGCCAAATCGTAAACCGCCTCGACCACCCTTTTGAGTAACGTTATGCGACGCCGACGAATTCGAAGAGACAATTCGTCGCATTTCTTTCTTTCTTAGTGGTATGCCGTCCCGATCTAGTAGCCCGTGACAATATATTAAACATTTTTATTCATATATGATCTACCAATCAAATAAAAGTCTTTATAATGATGACCTTTTTTAGGGAAACTCGTGACTAGTAATTAAATTTGTAAACAATACACGCGGTTGTAAAAAAAGCATATAAGAATTATTTTGGTTCAAAATTTTTAACATTAATCTTTTCCTTTATATTTTAAATCCATACTACATACAAAAACATTTAATTCCCTTAAACGAATCAAAAGAGACGATGATTTTTTTATATTCGTTTTCTTTAGAATAGAATTTTTTCGTAAGCTTTTTGAATTTACTGCTTAAGGTCTACTTTACCAATTAGAAGGTATTGTTATGCTTTTTCCTTAAGCAGTCAAAAGGCTAAGCGGTTAAAATGGCGACTTATTTAACGAGCTCTTTACTTAATTATACAAAGTGCCAAACTCTAGGCCTTATGAGTACTTTTTTTAGATACTGGTTAATATTCCAAGTTATTGGACTATTCTGTAATTGGACAATGTTAACCATATATCTATTGCTTACGTCCTATTTAGTTTCTATTTAGGATACAACTTTAGGTTGTTATAAACCTAGTCATAGGATACACCGCTACGTGGTGACTAGGACGAGTAGGCTAACTGTTTAGCTGAAACTAAGTATCCTTCTAGGTACGTATTTTATTATTTATTAGTTTTGTATTTATTGTTAATAATTTCAAATAATTTCGCATTTTAGTTTTTTTTGTTCACTTAATAGATAGTGAAAATTTAGTTTTCGTCGTTTTGGTATTGTCGTCGAAGAAATTTTAAGTTTTCGTCGTTTTGGTGTTGTCATCGAAGAAATTTTATGTTGTCGTCGAAGAAGTTTTAGTTTCGTCGTTTTGGTGTCGTCATTGAAGAAATTTTGTTTTCGTCATTTTGGTGTCGTCGTCGAAAAGGGTTCAAGTTTCGATATTGTTATAGGAATTTATGCATTATTATTTTGGTGCCGTCATTGGTAAAGATTATGTCATGATTATATGATTTAGTATTATTATTGGATAATTGTTAGTATATTTCGTTATATTTAAGTTTTATACATACAATAAGTATTCGCAAAATAAAATTAAAAACTTGAAATTTGTCTATTGAAAATTCAAATAAAAATAAATGCTTAAAACATTAAAATTGTAAAAAACTGACATATAACATTAGGGTGTATTTTAATTAGTCAATTTACATAGCGTAGGTCATATAGTATATAAGTCGACGATAGTGATATGTAATGCCATTATTTAAATCCGAATTATTAATCAAATACGTTAACGTTAATGTTAGGATCCGAATTTAATCTGAATAGTCTTTTAAAGAATATAGCCGAAACACTAATTGTCGCTATGTTATATGAGTCTTTGCTAGGAAAATTTACCTTTGGAACTATGTATATTTTGCAAGATTAAATTTGATAGAAAGTTGTTAAAATTGGAAAAAAATCGGATGTCTGATAACACAAAAAAAAGAACGTTATTATTTAAAAAGTATTTATTTGTATGGGTTTGCTGGTTCAAGAGTTATTGCAGCTTGAATTTTATTATATATTTTACTGTATTTTGACTCTCACAGAAATTTTAGATAATTTTAAACTTTTTATTATCACATGCTCAGATTAGAATCCATCGTTCAGATCTAACGTTAAGATAATAATGAACCCTAAAAATGCTAAGTTTCTCATTGTCGTAAATCATGATATTCTTGTAAACACTAGTAAGATTGTTATAATTTGATTGTTTGGTGATTATCGATATTATGAATATGCAACTGTATTTCCTGAAGAATTAATACAAAGTATATTTGTGAAATAATAAGAGCGGGGGCATCAGGCCGTAGTTTTAAGTAATATTTATGGTCGTTATTTCGTCAATATACGATCTTTATAGTAGTGTAAAGATTAAAATTCAAATTATTACTTAAAAATTTCTCTCTTTCATTATTTATATTAAAATATATAATATGTTAACTCCGACCAACCTAGTATTACTAAAGAAAACCCAGAAATCTTTAATAATAATTTTTACTAGTAAATTTAATAATAAATGTTATTATGTAATCTTTTTTTGTCCTTTTTTTTAATGAGGTAATTCTAGATAACTTACACTTTTTTGCTTCTTTTTTTTTAAAAAAAAAATAATAATAATAAACTATAAATTATTTAATTCCCTTTATCTCTCTTAAAAGTAATAAATTGGAGTACAATTGATTTTCCCTTGATTAGCTTTGTAAGTAGTTGCGTCCACAAATTCAACGACATTTCATCACTATTACTCGTAATTTTAATATATAAAAACCCTAGAGTTCCTTCAGGCATTCCCCAATCTTTCCCATTACAACCACCACTTGATTGACTTCCCGCTCCAGAGGTAAATATTGCAATAGGTGATGATGGTCTCGGATGTTGATATTCTAGAACATGAGAGTGGCCACCAAAATATGCATTTACTCGGTAATGTTCAAAAAGTGACAATAAACGTTGCATATATCTGTTTTTTGCATAATCACCAATAAGTGGGTGATGACCTGATTTTCAAGATATAATATTAATAACATTTAAATTTACATTAAAACAAAGATAAGTAAAAATAATATACCAACAACGAAAACCCATTTAGCACCTCCTTGAAATGCTAAATTTTCTTTCATCCAATTTAATCTATTCTCAACAGCTTCTGAAGTATGTACACCAAAATTACGCAAATTACTTTTAACAAATGCTTTTTGGTCAAAGTCTCATTTTCATAATAAAATATTCTAGTATCATATCATGTTACTTTAGTTTTTCTGGTCCAAACACCAAAGTGCGAACGTATAATAGAGAAGGAAGAAAAAATCGATTATTTCTTGACCAATAATTGTCAACTTGAGCTGTTATATTGTTATACCAATCATGATTCCCAGCGACGCTGTACCAAGGTATTCCTAATAATCTTCCCTTGTATACATCTAACCAGGTTTTTTTCATTTTGGATCGTCAATACTTTTCACTCCCTGATCTTTTTTGAAATTTTTATAAATAAAGTAAAATGAAAAATATGTATAAAATATAAAATAAAATAAATCGGGTTAATAGTTAATATGTTTAATACAATTTGAGTGCAAATCAGAGAATGATGAACTTATTACCAATTTTAACGATAAAGTTAGTATTATATTTTTTTGGCCAACTATCCATAGCGAAGGCAATATGGACTTGATCACCATGTTTTCGCCCAGTGTTGGCCTATGACTTAAGTCATATTATTTTTTCGATATGACCATAGTCATATGACCATATGACCTATGGTCATATGGTCATAAGGTCATAAATTATGAAACTCCCCCAGTATCACCGTCAAAAAAAGCTCGGTCACATGATTTTTGTGGCTTAGATATGGCTTGTCAGTTCGAATATTTATTAATGTTGAGCGATTACTTTATGAATCAATTTTATTTATTTCGTAAAATAAATGAATTTGATTACAAGAAATTGTTCTAAGTCTGAAATTATTGTAATTACCCGCATAATATAAAAATTATATTTTTAAAAAAATTGATAGCATTTTATAAAACATTATACTAAAACTGTTTTTTATAATAAAAACGCATAATATTGATAATGTAATTTAAAAAAAAATGCATCACAAAGTGTACAATAAAAAAAATTGCTGTATAATATAAATATAAAATAGTTACTATTATTGCAAATAGCGAGTGTTATTTGTATGATCTTTCCATGTCAACGGCATTGTCCTTTTTTTTTGATATTTTTCAATATCGTCAACTAATTCAGAAATTGGAACGAAAGATTTTTTTATAGCTTTACACCATTTAATATTACCAATTAATTTTTGTTCTTCAATAATAGCAAGAGCTTTTCTGGTTGTATTAATCAAATTATCGAAAATATCTTCTTCAATTAATTCTTCAACTGGTTCTTCAACTGGTTTTTCGACTGGTTTATCATTATTACTGTTAAGATCATAATTCTTTTTATTGTTATTTTCCATAAGAGGTGGTAGATCATTTTCAATTAGAAAAGGAGGTTGCGAAATTCTTTTTAAATTGATAAAAAATTTAGCCATAACATTTTCTTTTTGATATACTAAATGTTTACATAAATTAAAACGACTTGTCAAATAATAATAACATCCACAGACCCATTGATTTACATCAGTAGCATATATTTGATTAATATTTCACTTGGATAATTCTTTCCATTCAAATTTAAAGTCTTTAATCCATTCGGGCCTCTCTCGTCCAATTTGAATCTGTTACAATTTGCGTTGCTGATGTATAATAACTTGTTTCATCAGGATATATACAACTAAGTCTATTCTTGGACGAAAAAATTTATATAAACAATTTCTTTTGAGTACCTTCCAATGACCTTCGATAAACATAGTAGTTTTTAAAATAGAAATCATATCTGTGCAAGATGAGGGCCCATAACTTCCATTTTAATTCACTATACCACTCAGTCCAAAAATATGACCAAAGTGATATTAAAGAATTGTTTTTGCAAAATATATACATCTCTTGAACAGATGTTTCATAAATTAAATCTGCAGTTAAAAACTGACCTTCACTTGTAGGAATAAAAGGATGTAAATGCAAGTGCTTTTCAACAATACTCTATACAGTATTTCGAAGCTCTTTAGGGCAGAATTGTGCTACCTGCTGAATGCTGTCAAAAGGAAACTTTTTCCCAAATTCCGAAAGAAGGTTAAAACTTAAAGATCTGGTAGATTTATTACTTGATAATCTTGCATTAATGGCTCGTTTAATGTGCTATTTGCACAATTGGATTTTACACTGTGGCCATGTAAAACGAATCGCATTAATTTGCGAAAAGTTCTTATCAGTTAGAAAAAATTTGGGTTGCAATCCTCGATCTTGATATGTGGTAAAAAAATTTTGTAAAACTCCTGTTCATATGCCCTTATTACATCGACCATTATTTTCTAAAAATAGATATGATAGCAGAAAACCGGTACCATGTACTTCTACGTGTAAAACGTATAATTCAAAACCCAAATTATTGGTCTTATAAGTAGCATCAACCCCAAATTTGTTAATATTAATTTCAAATTGAATTATTTGATTGAGAATTCCAGTATCAAAGGCTAAAAAATGAATAGGTTCTAGTTCATACAATATAACATTATACTGATTTTCGCAAAGCCAAAGATATACAGATTCCAATGCATTATTATGCCGTTTATAATGACTTTGTCCTAATTCTACCCACCAGTAATGAATCTGTATTTGTCTAATCGTTAATGACAAATTTGGATTTTCCCTAATTAGACGTGCATAAATCTCTCTTGGAAGAAGATTTATGTTATCTTTTATAAAATCTTTAATATTTTGTGATGTAGACAAATCTATTGGCTTGCTGTGTAATTCTTTGTGATAAAGCATTACTGTAACTAAATATAAAGCTTTATCAATTGAAATCTTTAAAACGCCTTCACATTCAAATCTTTCCATTGATAAAATATCTCTTTGTTTTGATTTATTAGGATTTTTACATGGTTTTTTCATTAAAATATCTCGTTGGGAACACATATACCAGTAAGTGGTTAATTTATTACCATTATATTGACAATTATAAATTCAATTATATTCATCGGCATTCTCAATTAGTTTGACGATTTCATTTGCTAGTTCTTTATCTGAACCATTATAATCTCTAATACTTATTCCGTAATGGAAATGCAACCCTGATTGTGTGCTTTCTAAAAACTTTACAACAATTTCACTCAAACAATCCAACTCAACAATTTCTAAGTCATTAGCAAGAAAAGTATCATCGGTATTTGCAGATCTTTTCCGTTTATTAGAAAATCTTTGACGACAGTAATTACAAGTTTGAAATCTCTTAGGTGTATTTTTTGCATCATGTCCCATGAATTCAATAACAGGTTTAAATTTTTTGCAACTGTCACAAAATGGATCGGTTGAAGATGGATTCATGTTGGGTATGATAAAAAAATAAAAAATGTCAACACAGATCTAATTATAATAATAAAGGCTATTACAAATCATTCATATTGCATAATAAAAGAAATATTATTCGGAGTTACTAATTCGCTTAATTCTTAGCTACTAAAATCACATGTTTGAGCTTTTTTTGATAGTGACACTGGGGAAGATTAAATTATGACCAAAGGTTATATGACTTATATGACCTAGGTCATATGACCAAGTGTCATAGATTATAACCTTTTAGCCAATTAAAATCATATGTTTGTACAACTATGGAAGTTAATTTATTGTCTATCTTAATACAGAAGTTAATTTATTATCTATCGTCACATATAATTTTTAATATGTATAACTTTTACGAGTTTAGTTGTTTTGCAGCATAATTTTGAACTTTTGTATAACATGACTTGATAGATCCTGTTAAGCTAGAACAGAGTTTTAAATAATAACAATAGTTCTGACTAAGGTCTTTGATAAGCTTATCATTATCAGACACTTTTGGAATGTAATATTAAACATTTTACACATTTGTTGACACTTGTGCTTTTTTTTCATATGATACATGTTATTTTATGGCATTGAGATGTTCTGATTGATAATTTTATGAAGTCATATTTTTACATTCTGTTTTTAGTGAGCGATTTTTTTTTTTGTTATAGTAATTTGTTACGTATCAAGAAAATTAAATATTAACATGATTCATACTCTCAGAAATTAGCAGAGGCTGTTAATAAAAATTTTATTATATTGAAAGTTTTCTTAAACTATAAAGTTTTGTGCTTAACTTGCTGCATTACATTGAAGATTTACAGTACTATTGTATAGCAAGAATTTAAAAAAAGGGTATTAGCATACTTTTTTTTGTTATAAGTCATATAATTTGAATTCAGATTTTATTTTATTTATTTCGTTATTATGCCTTCTCATAATTTTAGAGACTATTTTATTTTAAAAAAAAATCCAAGTAATCCAACAAATGCTCTCGCTATATGTAAATGGTGTATATGTAAACATGGATTAAGTGTAGCTCAACTGAAACCAGAATGTTATACAGTCAACAGAGCATGTTTGAGCTGTAGTCATCTATCAAAATGTGAAGCTTTTTATGAAGCTAACACTAAAGAAGAAATACAAAGAATTTTAGCTTTACCAGTACCAGAAGATAATAAAAAGTGAAAAAAAATCAGTTAGAAATTGATGGTAATATTATTGTGGTTTTCGAAATGGTTGAAAATACAAATAAAATTTTTTTCTTATACACTCATATTCAAGTGTATAAGTGTATGTCAAAAAATAAAATATTTATTTGTTATTTTCAACTATTTTGAAAACTGTAATAAATTTTTTAGGTTATGAAAATTATAATTTAATTTATATATAATACTGAGTAGTTTCAAACCAATTTAATGTAGATGAAGAATCTGATACTAATGAATCTTTAAATTTACAGATCAATTCAGTTATTTCAACTACTTTAAGTCATTCAGTTATTTCAACTGCTTCAAGTCACTTATCCACAAACAGTCGACAATTTGCAATCACAAATTTTATTTGTCGACCTCTTTCAGTTAATGACCAATTATGATTTAAGCAATTGCTTTTAAAAATAATTGTCTCTAATGCATTGCTCTTTACATTTGTTAAAAATGAAGATACCATTGCTTTATTTGAGTTTTTAGTATCAGAAATTAAATTACCAAAGTGAAAGGTTATAGGTGACAAAGTGTTAATGAAAAGTGCTCAATTGTTGCAAAATAATATTATTAAAATCATCAAGAATAATACATATAATGTAACTGCAATATTTGACACCTGGACAAATATAAAACAAGAGCATATTTTGAGAGTAGTTTTTATAACTATAGAAGGACAATCTTTAATCTGGGGTGTTTATGATATTAGTCTAGAAAGATCACAAACACAAAATGTAATCAATCATATTGAGTACCTAATAACTAAAGCAGAAAAAAATAAAATAAATATCAAGACACTAGTTTCAGACTTTGCTGATAAATATGTATCAGCACAGTAAATCTTATTTATTTTTATTTCAATTTCTTCTTGATTATGTACTATTTTAATTTTTTATTTTTTTGTAGTCGACAATTATGAAGAAAATACCTCTCAAAAGTTTTTTTATCATACATGGCTCATTAAATGAATTTAGTATTCAGTAATATTTTTAAAGAATCTGCTTAATACCAAAGGATTTCTAAAGAAGCAATAAGAATTGTAAGTTTTTTTTACAAGTCCTTTTTTTTTATAGAAAATCTTAGAGATGAACAAATACAGATTTATAAGAAACCTGTTGCATTAATAATGCCTGGAGATACAAGATGGAATTCTTATTATTTTTGTTTTCATTTTATTTTAAAAAAAAATCTGCTCTCAAAATATGCTTTTCATTTCAAGTAATTTAATAATTAATATTGATATTACCGAACTGTTTATTAAATTTCTTTATTTGGAAGAATGCAATTAAAATTAGCAAAGGTTATACATAAATCACTCTTTTAATATTTTTTATTAGTGCATCAAGACAAAAATTTTGGTTAATATATATAAATCTCTCAAACAAGAAAATTGAAATACAGTTTGGTAATATTAATCAAAACTATTTTTAATATTTATTAGTGAAGTATATATAACTAAAATTGATATCATAAGATGATAAAAAAGCTAATATGTATTTAGCAACAATAATATATTTTAGATTACCTTTCATAAAACTGAAATATTAATTTCAAAAAGATTATATATATAATGTTTTTTTATAATATAAAAAGCCTGATTCTCAGATTATCTTTATGAAAACTAAGAAATTGACCTTGTGCTGCTCTGCAAAAAAAAAAAACGTCTATTAATATAATTATTTATATAAAATAATAATTAGTTTTTCTCTACTAAATTTAATTGCAATTGTGACAATGTAATTTGAACTAATGGCATTCTATCTGTACTAACAAATAATCAATCAATATTGCATAATAGTACCCAAAAACTTTCAGACGATATTGCGGATATTATAAATGATACTCAATTTTGGATAATATTAACTAATCTACAGAATCTTTTGTATCCTCTTTGTGGTTTTTTGAACAAATTGCAAAAAGATACAGCTCAACTATATGAAGTTCTTTACTGTTTTGGGTATATTATAAAAATGTTTGAAAGCCATCAGGATTTTGAGTTCAGAATAAGAATAAAAAGACATATCAAATCACATTGGAATGAATGGAAACAACCAATATTACTACTTTCTTTTGTGCTACATCTTCAATATAAACTTACCAAATTTAACACTATAGTTGCTAATTTTTCTTGGACTTATATTGGGCAATGGCTCAAGTATTATTATAAAACATGGTTTAATTCTAAACTGACCTCTATTTTATCTAAATTAATACAATATAAAAGAGGAAATGATCTATATGATATTGGTTTATTTGTACAATTTAATGGAAATTTAGTAGATTTTTGGAAATCAATTGAAGGAATAGGTCCAGAATTAGCTTGAGTGGCGATTCTTATTCATGGCATCTGCGAAATGTTTGTGGTCTTCAATGAGATTATTACATACTAATCATTGAAACTAGCTGCAGGTTTGATTAATAACAATATATTTTTTTATCTATACTGTTTAGTAACCTTAGGCAAATCTATTTGGGTGAAAATATCTAATAAGTCACATTTTTATCACCATCATTATGTATTATACAAGTATACTAAATATTTATTAGTAAGCATTTTGTAATATAGGCATGTAATTTATGAATAATTTTTACTAAAATGCACCTATGGTAATTTACACCTATACATATATTATTTTAAAAACTGGCTAATTAATTAGTAAAGAGTGTTTTAGATAGAAATGTTTTATGTTCTAAAAACCTATTCTAAGCCCTAATTATTACCCTAATACTAACTCTAGCGTAAAAAATTTGTATTAAAATTTTATATACAGAACTTATAAAAATTTAAAAATTTTTATAAAACATAATAAAAACATATAATAGGTACAAAATTACTATAGGTGTATTTTATAATAAACATTTCTGAATAACTCTAGAAAAAATGCATTTGCTTAATATTTTACAGACAAATTTGCCTATAATACAAGATAATTAATAATCTATCTTATTTATTTTTATTTATTGCAATTGGTATTATAGCCAAAGAAGGTTTTAGCAATAAGCAAAATTCGAAGTGATATTCTTTATTCTCACAAAGTTAAAAATATAAAAGAATATAATAATTGTATTTGTCATTTACATATTGCAACCCCATATTATCAGATGATGAATCCATTAAAGAAGAATTAATTGTTACTGATTTGGATTGTTAAGTGAGCAATAATGAATATGAAGGTAATGTTGAGAAAGAAGCTACCAGGTTCAGTAATGCTGAAGAAGCAGATACCAGGTCTAGTAATATTAAAAAAGCAGCTACTAGGTCTAGTAATGTTGAAGAAACAGCTGCTGGGTCTAGTAATATTAAGGAAGCAACCACCAGGTTCAGGAATTGGACTAATAAAAATTTTAAAAATGAAGATTTAGTCATAGAAGAAGAACAACAATGAGAAAATACAATTAATAAATAGATAGAACTTGGAGAACATGAAAACCAATTTGAAGATCAAGGTGATGAGATTTTATTAACAAATGATTAGGACACTGATTTTGGTTTTGGGAGACAAGAAAAACACCCAGCTGATGATAAGACAGCAAAATGGCCTTTAGATTCACTTTTTATTTCTTTTTTAGGGGCATCATAGTATTTTAACTCAGAAGTTACTTCATTATTAAAAATATAAACTTAAGGCATTTATATCTGTTGAAATAAGAATATATATACATATATATATAAGTATAAGTCATCTGCTATTAAAATCTTTTGAAACTAGAAATGTTTATGGAATTGGATTGAAAAGATAAATGAATAAATTCATTGATAATGGGGAATACTAGTGTATAAGATATTTATTAATTATTGAAATAGGACATGCTAATGCTAGAATGGATTTTACTAGCATAATTGGTATTGAAAAACAGGAATAAGATTCATTAGTATATAGTAGTGAATTTCAATATATTATATAAATAAACATCATCTTTAACTTAATATAATCACAGTTATTTTAAATTTTAATAAATTAAAAAATAAAAAAAAATTCTTAAAATAAAACATATTAACATGTATCATATAGATAATGTGTAATTACTAATTAATATCTTTTAAGTTTTGGTTTCTATTTCTTCCTATTTGGAAATACTTTGTACTTGTGAATAATAATACAAGTTTTTATAAATATTCTTGCAATGTAAATTCATATAAAGTTCCTGATCAAGGATTATCAAAATACTTGCTATGTATACTCTTTCTTGGTAGGATCTACTAGAGCAAATTAGGAAGAAAAGTTCTTGTGTTTTTAAATAATAGTAAATCATAAAGATTAATAGTAATAGTAAATAGTAGATAGTAATAGTAAATAGTATCAAAAAATTTGATTTAAAAAAAAATTACCAAATAATACCTTAAAAATAATAAAAATTTTAACTTTGTGAGTTCTCTACTCTATGTTTATTTATTATTTTCAAACTTTTTTTATTTTTTTTTTGTTTTTTTTTTGATGGATTCTTTATCGAACAGATGAATTGATAATCACTAAAGTTAAAGGCATACGTAGCGAGAGAATTTGATAACTTTTCCAAATCTTTACCAGTCAATAATTTTTAAATAACAAATATTTATTAAATATATATTACTCTGTTATACTAACTGTTCGTTTGACCAACATTTAGTTATGTCGATTACTTTTTTAAATAAATGTAATTTAATGACAGGTTTCATTAATTTTTTATATTTTTGCTGATTTAGAGTGTTTTCAAACCTCTAATAGGTCAAAGCTTAATTTCAGTTAATGGAAAATAGTTTAACCAGTCAAGTAAGTTTATTATTGTGAAAGTTGAAATGGGGTAGTGAATACTTTTTAAGAATAAAATAGAATTATTATAACCAATCAAATCTGATATTATTTCAAAAATTGAACAAAAAAAAAATCATTTGATCATAACAAAATAAATGAAATTTTATTGTGAAAATGTTTACCATTCCTGAGTCAAGACTAATTTAATATTAGCATTTTGTAATATGAATCTTCAGCAAATCATTGGTACTAGTGATGTGGTTAGAATCTTCTTAATGATTGTCATAACTTGCCATAACTATAGAAACAATATAAATGATTGTCATAACTTGCCGTAACTATAGAAACAATATATATAGTAAGTTACAGCAAATTACGACTTGTACTTGGTTTTGATAACTAGCCTAGTACCTAACTCATACAAATTAATAAATAACTCTCCAGTACGTAGCAAAAACCAAGCTACTTAATTTCCTATTATTAAACCCAAACAATTGTAAATAGTTAACTTTTAAATTTAATAAAGCATGCCAATTCGCGTAATTAAAAAAAAAACAATTCTCCAGTTCTTCGTAATACTAGGAAAAAAAATACTAGCCAGTTCAAATTTTAAAACCTGCGTATTATATATAGAAATTTTATAGATTATTAAAAGTAATTTCTATTGGGTAGGATTATGACCAAGGTCATCAGTCATATCATTACTTTTATGACCTTATGACCTATGACTGGTCATAAGAGTCATAGAGGTCATAATAGGTCATATTCCAACACTATTTTCGCCCGGTACCATTTGCATTAAATCCCAATCGCCAAGTACAATAAAATATAATGTCGAATCAATATATACTTCTTCAAATACCTTTGTATACGGTGACGCTATCGTAAAATTTAATTCTTGGGTGAAAGTATTTGTTGTATTTGTTTTTAAGGAATTTTTGGAATTTTTAAATATGGAAAAGGAGTACAGTATTGATAGAGTTGCTATACACATAAATATCATCATTAATGAAATTATTAACTTTATTAGCCCCTTTGAAATTATGTTTGTAAGTTTTTGGAAGAAAGAAAATATCTATGTATATGCAACGGCAATCCATTTGATTTGTTAATAAATATACTTAAACTGTTACTAGAACTAATATGGTAATTTATTTCAAATTTAATCAGCGAAATTAAAGCTAAGATTTCAGTACATGCTCTATTTATACGTTGACACGTGCGAAACGGCGAGTCAGTCGCTTGGCAAATGGATACATCGTGTAACCTACGAACGGCTTAGTCGATAAGAGGCGGTTAGATTTGGCGAGTGGTATGTTTATGATCGTAGGTTTT
>CAJVQA010000924.1:0-28923 GCA_910591915.1 Cetraspora pellucida | reverse complement strand
AGTAGTCAGACAAGCAGCTTACTTCTGCTCGAAGTAATGCGGCAGGTTGCACTTAGGTACCAGTAAGGTGGCCGGGTAATGCTAGACTTAGATATTAGAAATATTTATGTAGTTACAAATGTAATTTCAAAAAACTTAATAAAGTACTAGTGTGACTGCTTATAAAAAAAAAAAAAAAAAAAAAAAATATCATGAATAAAAAGATTTTCATATAAATATTCTGTATCAAGTGATATGAAATTTACCAGAAATTCTGTAAAATTTTATACAGAAATTTTTACAAAAAAAATTTAGTATTAATTTATGATAATTTTAGTATATTTTTTTTATAAAGTTGTATATAGTGAGTAAACAACTTGCTACACAAACAACTTTTGGTTGCCTATTTTAAGTAGTCTGTCTATATAGCAGGTTTCATACTAGCTGCTATATCTGTAATCTACTAAAAGATTACTTATTTAAATATTTTGATCTCTGTATTGCATCAGACAAATAATACACAAGTTCCTATATATCTAAGTGCCATCTAACCTATTATGAACCTTTTTTTCTGTACATCTGTCAAGCTGTTACACATTTCAGAGTATATCACCTGACTATAAGACTTCAAAAGACCCTTTTGCTAACTAACTACTTATATTTAATCTTTTATTGTTAACAGAGCTCACTCTTGTAGAGTTCACCCAGACCCTAGTACCAACTTTATAGTATATTTCTAGTACTTATAATATACCTCTGCTTCCAATTTCAGACTCCCAATTCAGATAGTCTGAAAAAACTATGACCTGTTCCTAGTATTTCAGAATCTGCTTCTTAAGGTTCTTTTTCTTCAGTTTGAGACTTTCAGTAATCTGGTTAGTGGTTCTTCTTATCTGAGGTTCTTGCCTACTCAATTTCTTCTATATTGGTATCCATTTTCTAGATTTAGCCTTTATAGTAGTACTGTTGAAGATTCATGTTGCCTCTTTACTTAGTTCTTTTCAAGTAGGCTTCAGTTTTTCTTAATTTATAGATTTATATGACCACAAGGACTTATTTTGAGTTTGCACTGCCTAATACAGTTTGTATTTCTTTGTGTAACTTCAACATTGTACAGATGCCCCATAACCTGCCAGTCATGCTAGTGTAACTATATTACAGGTATCTGATCTCAACTGATTAACAGAATGCTGTTGTTGTAATACTACTTATCTTTCATAATACTAATATAACATAGGTGGTTTTTTAAATTTTCATTATCAGTAAGTTTTGAACTTCAAACTTACCACTTGAAGAGTTAACAACTTATTTACTTTACTAAGTTGCCACATCTTTAATAGCAAAAATTTAAATAATTACTTATGTAATGCCTATATTATAGTAACTGTTTTTAATAATTAGAATAAGATATCTGTAATAATAGTCATATTAGCATAACTGACAAGTTATAAAACATTTGTATAACTAGTTATACAGAAGAATGCAAACTAGCATTAGATAATGTAAACTCTAGATAAGTTTTTGTGACTGTGTAAATTTGTTAAAATTAGAAAACAAAAAGTCTATTTGAAAACATCTAAATAAAAAAATAGTATAAATCTTTGATAATGCTATTATAAAGACTTGATCACTAGAAACAAATACTAATATCTAAGTATTCAAATAAGCAAGAACCTTTGAATAGAAGAAACTATCAACCAGACTATAAGAATTATTAAAAAAAATATATAGCATAATCTGATATATTAAAATACAGGCTGTATTTCTATTGGGTTATCTAAATTAAAAGTTTGATAAAAAAGCAGAAATATACTAAAATACTAAGAATATGCTATAAAGTAAATGCTAAGATTTGAGTAAACTTTACAAAGATATGGCAGTTTAATAACTAACATTGATTACAAGTATTAGTTCTGCTATAGTAATACTGAATAAATTGTAAAAATAAATACAAAGACTCTAAAAGTTTTATCTTAAAAATAAATTAATTATAAGATTAAGATAATAACCTGTAATATTAATACAGATTGCAAATTCAGAAAGTTTAAAATAAAACATTTAAGCAGAGATGTTAGATACAACAATTAATAAGAAACTTTTGAATTATATTACCAAAAAAGTTATTAATAAAAGACAAAAGACCAAAAAGATTATCTTAAAAAAAATAAATAAAAAAATAAATTAAATTAGGATTTTTACAAATTAAAAATTATTATATAAAATTTTTATTATTTGCAACAATTTATATTTATTTTTAAAATATAAAATTTTGCTATTACTTATTATTACTTTATATTTTTGATTGAAATAAATAACTAGATATAAACAAATAAGTATAAACATCTTTCTGTTTGCATTTTAATGTATTAAATATTTTTAATTATTTGGTGTATTGTTTTAATAATAAAATAGCTTAATAGTTTAATAAATATACTTTATTATACAAAATAACTAATAAATATTAAAGTTTAATTTAAAATAAATTTATTTATTTGCTAATATTTATAAATATATTCAAAGTATAAGATATTACAATACTTCAACTTTGTAATATTAAAAATTGTATTTATTTTAAAATAAAAACTAAACTATCATATATAATAACTTAGAAAAATAAATACATAAGGCTATATAAGCTAATTTTTTATTTTGCAATATAAAGATTTTAAAATTCTAATAGTTAGTCAAAAATTTTTTGGTTTTTTGGTTTTTTTTTATAATTAAATACTCTATAATAACATCTTTAATTTTAAGAATTTTGAAGGTTAAATTAATATATATTGTAATTATAAACATATAAGATTATAAAAAAAGTAATTATAAAGAGTCTAATAGTAATTTTATTTTATTTTTTTTAATAATAATAGTGAAGCTATGCTTTTATCTTTATTGAATTTTATTTAAAATTTTTATATAAATTTACTTTTAAAAATATTATAAAATTAGTAAAAGTTTAGACTAGTTTATCTGTAATTTAAACTAACAAGAGTGGTTAAGGCTTATCTAGATTTAAATATTAATAATTATATATAAGAGATTAGTTTATTATTTGATCTATAGTATATACTAAAAATTAATTTTAAAATAAATAGAGTTAGAAAAAAAAAGATTAAGATGAGTGTAAAGTAGAATTAAAAAGTAAATTAAAAGTAAGAGATTGAGTTATTAATCTTGAAATACAATAAAAAATACAAATTTTATAATATATTTGTTAATTAAAATAAAGTAAAAATTTAATAATAAGTGTTATAGTTATTTTTTTAGATAATAGATTTGAGATAGTAGAAATAAATTCATTTGGTACTAAGTCTGATAAGGTTGAAAAGAATAAAAGTAGGTCTACTGTATTGTGTATAATTATATAATACAATTATTTAATTTAATAATGTAGTTTGATTATAGTTTCAGAAATAATATCAAGTATATTTGTATTTAGAATATATTGTAACAAATTATCAATAAAGTTGTATAGTAGCTAGTTAAATAAACATATTATCTAATAAAGATGAAAACTAATTTCATGATATTGATAACAAGTTGTTGAATATAAGTAATAATGTTTATATAAAATGTTTGAGATAAAAAGATCTCTTAACTAAAATTTTAATTCTAAAAGATTTGAAAGCAGAAGATTAAAAAACATATAAAAAGTTTAAATTTTTTTAATTATTATTGATATATAGTCAAGTGGCTTGTTAATTAATTTAATTAAAAATTTTGTTTTATTTTTAAAACTAGTTTTGTATAATTTATAGCATATAAATATATGCATAATAAATTATATAAATGCTGCAATAAGTAGATAATTATAAGAGAAAATTTTTAAGAATTAGAGTATAGGATAAATTATAAATATTGTAAGACATAAAAGTTAAATATGATAAGTTATAATAATTTTATACTAATTAGTTAGTGAGATTGTTATATATATTGTCTTAATATATAGTAATTTTATAAAAAATAATTTGAATTTTGTATAAGTTTTTTTTTCAGTGTTAAGATAACCTTTTTGGTCTTTCGACTTTATTAACATATTTTTAGGAATATAGTTCTGTAAGGAGCTACTACAGGAAGAGCATACAATTGGCCACTTATGTAATTTTCTATATTATCTATTTAAGGAGTTTGCCTAATGTTTTACACCAATTGTCATATCTAACACTTCTGCTTGGATGTTTTATTTAAACCCTCTAAACCTGTCCTATGTTACTTCACCAAGTCAAGCCTAGATCCTTCATCTCAACCTTAGGACAGTTTCCTCAAGGTAAACCTTCCAGAGCCTGCTATTTATCCATTTTTGCAGCTGACTTGGATATTGCTATGGCAGAACCAACACTTGTAGTCAGGGCTAACCATTAAATTGTTATGCTCTTGTAGAGTTCACACAGATCCCAGTATCTACTTCACAGTATATCTCTAGTACTTTAGTATACCCCTGCTTCTTTTACCAAACTTCTAATTCAGATAGCCCATGTAGGACTACAACCAGTTCATCAGTATATCAGATCAGCCCAATATCCTTTTTCTCCAGTTCGATCTGGCAGCCTGGTAGGTGGTACCTCTGAGACTTCTAACCCAGAATTTCTTGCCTCTCTGGCTACTTAGCATTGGTATCTATTTTTTAGGTTTAGCCTTTACAGTGATACTGTTGAAGATTTGTGTTACCTCTCTACTTGGGTCTTTCCAAATGGGCTTCTTGTTTACCAATTTCTATGGATTTACATGGCCACAAGGACTTATCTTGAGTTTGTACTACCTGATTTGTCAGTTTGCATTCTTCCATGTAACAAGTTACATAGATGCCCCATAACCTGCCAGTCATGCTTGTATGATCATAATTATAGGTATCTTAACCTAATCATTAGAAACAGTTGTTGTAATACCAGATTAGATAGGTAATTATCCAAATTTTTGCTATCGATAGGATTTGAACATCCAACTTATCACTTAGAGGATTAACAACCTGACCACTTCACTAGGTCATTACACTCTTTAATTTTGTATAAGTTAATAAAGTTAATTTGCAAGTTCTATTGTAAAAAATATAATATATGTGTATATAATAAGATTGTAAAAGAGTTTAAAATATTTTAATATTTAGAAATTACAAATTAAAAAACTGTATATGTTTATAATACTATTTTTAGAGGCAGTAATAAGAGCAGATAGGATAGTAGTAAATTTAGCTTTGAATAAACAAGATCAGAATTTGTTTGAGTTTAAAATATATATAAATATAAAGTTATTAGAAATTTAAGCCTATTTGATGTCTATAGAGTTGTAAAATACTTAAATCAATAACAAAATCATCTGTGTAAAAGTAAAGTTCTAATAAGTTAGCATTATAGTTAGCTATTTGTTAGAGGTTATATATAAGTAAACTGAATTGAAAAATTATAGAAATTGGTTAAATAATAATAGTAATATTTAGAAGGATTGGAATTTGAATAGCATGTCAAATTGCAATAGAGTATATAAGATTAAATAATTAGTATTAAAGTTAAAAGTTTTGTTATAAGTATTAACTTAACCTAAAAATTAAGTTAAGAGATTAATAGAAATAGCAATTATATATTTATTAGCAATTGTTTAAGAGTAAAATTATAATTTTAAATAATAAACAATAACTCTAAAATATCTATAATAAGATAATTAATAATAATACTATTATTATTATATTAGTTAGCAATTTTAATAATATATTATAAATTTTATTTATATTATTTTTTAAATATTAAATTTCTATTAATAATTATTTTTATTTTAGGTTCATATTTGTAATTATTCTATTTATTAAATATTATTTGTAAATTCATTAAATTTTTAAATATTTTTAGTTAAATATAAAATATTAATAAATTTTTTACTAAATTTTTTTTAATTTGCAAATTTTATAATAATTAAAAAATAATATATTATTTATAAATTTAAAAAAAACTTTTTATTAAAAAAACTACTTATTTTATAGTTTTATTAATAAAATTATTCTTTTGTAAAATTTACTTAAACCTTAAAATCAACTTTATCATTAATACTTTAGTATATTTCTGTTTATTTTAAACTTTTAATTCAAATAACTCAAAAAGACTATAATTCATTCTTAGTATATTTGATATTTTTTTTAGTTCGAATCTAGTAGTTTAGTTAATAATAGTTTCTTTTTTTATGATTTTAACTTTAAATAAACTATCTTAAACTAAAAAATTCATTCTAACATTATTACCTAAATTATCAAAAATCTTTTATATAATTTGCAATACTTTTATACAAAGTTATTTGTTAATTAATTTGTATTATAAAATAAATAAAATTAATAAACTTATAGCTTATGCATTATACTTTAGTAATATCAAATTAATTTTACAAACTTTTACATTATATTTTTTTTTATTAAATAAATTATTAGTAAATTTGTTTTATAAAAGTTATAAGACTAAAAGAAATTAACTAATATTACTAAAATATAATATACAAGTTACAAGCTTATTAAATTTTTTTATTTATTTTTAGTTATTCAATTATCATATACAAAAAATATTATAAATAGTATAAAATTTTAATTAGTTATATATTAATATCAAATTGATTTTTTAATTTAAAATAGTTTCAATTTAAGATTTTATAATTAAGATCATTATTTTTTTATTTAAATTTAAAAACATATCTTATAAATATATTCTTAAATTTTTTGCATATTAAATTTTTATACAAATTGAATAAAGAAATAAAAAAATCATGTTTTACTATATTTACAAATATGAAATTTTATAATTATCATCTAGAGTAATTATATAATAATTTCTATCTATTTATTTTTATAAATTGTATAATACTAGTAGTGTTAAGTAATAATTAATAGCATATTAGCATATAAATTTTTTTAAAAAAGACATATCCTTTAAGCATGTTTTGAATTATCATATTTTATATTACAAATTCAAGTTCTGTTTATAGAAATAATATGATTTACTTATAAGTGTTTTATTTTTTTTAATTAATAAATTAATTATTAATAAAACAATAAATTATATACAAAAATTTTATATTTATTTAAATTAATACACTTTTTAACAGTAAATTTATACAAAAAAACAACAAATTGAATATTCAATCTTATATAAGAAATAATAATAACTTGTAATTTAAGATAAATAATTTTGTTATCATTTGAATCATCATATTAAAAAAATTCAAATAGTATCAAAATTATTTAAATTAGATTATATAAGCTCTAAAAGCAGTTTATAGTTATATTATTATATATAATCAATTATTAAATTTAGGTCTTATCCTTTACCCAAGTAATTAATCACATGAAAAGTAAGAGAAATCTTATTTGTTTTATTTTCTTACTTTAATTATTTTGATTGCTTTTATTACTTCAAATAAATTAATAGCATATAGAGTATTTATTTCTTTTTTATAGTAGAAATAAAGGTTTTAATAAAGATATAGTGTAAATAGGCAATATAGAAAAAGTTAATCTTGAATATAAAATAAAACTTTTATTATAAATTAAGAACTTTCTGTCTAGAAAAGGTAACAGAAAATATCTCTAAATAAATATATTTGCAATATATAAAACTAAGTATTCAACTTATAGTAAAAGTAAAACTATAACCAAATTCAAACTAATAAACTATTATTAATCCTATCATTATCAACTATTGTTCATTTATAAACTACTAAATCACATTTTGATTATTTACTATAAATTACATGACTAAGAAGGATTTATCCATAACAATAGAAATATTTTTAGGGAAATTCTATTTTTCATCCGGGTTAAATTCACTCAATAAACTATAATGTCATTTGCGTAACTAAAATTAATGGTAGTAATATGGGAGGCCTAATTACTCCCCACTTCTGATTGGATGTATGAAAATATTATCACTGATTGAACAAAAAATAGATTACGCAACTTTTTGTTAAATTATAAGATCCGATGTAACATAAAAATGACGAAAAAAATCGTTTTTCAAAATCATCGGTAACTTGTAAATTTAATAAAACCATCTTTCGTGTCTTAATAAAAATAAATTCCTTGTAAAATTTCAGTAGTATCTATATTTTATTTTGCCTCAAGACTATATTTTATAGCTTTGATATTTTTTTGCCGTATTTTGTTTTCTTCGGTCAGTATCTCTAAACGTAGGTAAATCCATGTATTAGTATTAAACAAAAACTAGCCATTATAAAATGGCTGTGATTAATCTATAGGCTCATAGTTAATAAAAAAAATATATGGCATATGATTTTTAATGACAAACACAGCCGTTTATATATCTGTATATATGTACGGTATTTTTTTTTATTTATCAATTAATATATAACGATTATGTGCGAATCGATTTTGCGGTTTGCAAGAGTGATTTTTCGATCCTGATTGAAAACTTATTTGTTTATAAACCAATTTCATAACACTACACCCATTTTTTGAACCGGTGGCTTCGGATTACTCATTTAAAGCACTAAGCCATTTATGCAAGCAAAAAAAAAAATAAAAATGGAGATAAGATGTACTTTTAATTGAAGAATGTATTTAAATAAGTTCACGTATGTTTTTACTGCATAGTTTCTAGTAAATTTTTTACCATTCAATGGATACTAGCGAATTTAAAATTGGTTTTTGTTTTAAAATAAGCCTTAGTGTTTAAGAAACAAATATAGCATAGCCCATCTGCTCTAAATAAATTGATCATTAACTTATAATCGCGAAATAATGTCACTGGCGTTATTTCGCGCTTATACGGTAATAAATCCTATTAATAATTATGTACATTTGAGCCCCTAAGACATCCTATTTTTTAAAAAACAATTGCTAAGATTTTAAAAATTGCCTAGCTAAATTTTGTACACAATTATCAAGAGAATTCACTATTACATATAACAAATGATATCATATTTATACATTATAATTTTATTGATTGAAGTTATTAATACATCTACATACCTTCTTCCGGCTAGTAAATGTCCGAGAGAAGATTCCCTCCGAAAGTGTCTTGATCAACACATTAAAGGAACTGTCAATTATCGAGATGACTTTTTTTCCTATAATACTGATCTTAACGTAGAATACAATCAACGAATCATTTATTTTCCAGTAGCATTTGTTCGTCCGATAGATGTAATAGATGTCCAAAATACTATTAAATGTGGAGCAAAATTAAATTATCCTATTGTTGCAAGATCAGGCGGTCATTCTTCTGAAAGCTACAGTCTTGGAGATAGAGATTGTTATTTAGTTATTGATCTTATAACCTTGAATGAAGTTACCGTCGATATAACTTCACAAACTGCTATAATAGGAACAGGAAACACGCTAAATCCATTATATTATGCAATAAACCAATATGAATTTGCATTTCCAGGTGGGCTTTGTCCTCATGTTGGAGTTGGTGGACATATAATGGGTGGTGTAAGCATTGCTTGATGATTTTATTATGTAATTACAGTTCTTTTTTTTTAACTACAAAAATTATAAATCTCGATACTATTATTTTTTACCAGGGTATGGGACTTATTGCTCGAAGGTTTGGATATGCATCGGATAGTATTCTCGATGCACAAATCGTTTTAGCAAATGGAACAGTAGTTAACAATGTTAAAGAACATCCTGAACTTCTCTGGGCTATTCGAGGAGCAGGAAATGCAGGCTATGGCATTGTTACATCTTTAACCCTTAGGATATATCCTATCCCGAAGACCGTAGCTTATCATAGTTTTACATATGATATGAATCAGATACCATCACTTATCTCAGTAATAAATCAATTGGGGTATAATTTACATCAAAATTTAACTTTCGCAACTGCGATCTTTGAATCTCAAGTCCACGTTAATGGAATTTATTTAGGACCTGTAGATGAATTGCAACTTCATATGCAAGAATTTATTAAATTATCTAAACCTAAAAGTGTGTCGTATATTGAAGATGATTTGTACAATGTAATTCTTTATGACTCAGGATCAGCTTCAAATCATAGTGATTTTAAAATAAAATCATTCTACATTGATTCTACTGGGTTATCTGATGAAGGAGTTAACTATCTTATGAAATTTGTAGAAAGGTTTAAATGTAAAATAGGCGTTGATTTTTCACTAATTGGTGGAGGAGTTGATAAGTTTAGAAGAAATGAAACTGCATACGTCCACAGGGGATTTTTATATCATTTAAAATTGAAAGCATTTACGCCTACTGAAGAGTGTTTACAGGATTTAGGAATGTTTTCTCAAAATTTTCAGCGAAAATATACCAGTTATGAAAGTTATCAGAATCACATTGATAGACAATTAGATAATTGGCAATGTAGATACTATGGAGAAAATTTTGGAAGACTGGTGGAAATTAAACGAAAATACGATCCTTATAATTTATTTCGTTGGAATCAGAGTATATCTACTAATACTAGAATTTCATGTTATTAAAGATAGACGTTAGTGTACTATTTTTTAATTTGCATAGAATTTACAATTTATTGTGTCTCATCAAAAAGAATTTTTTTAACTATTATTGAATATATTGAAGATTAAAGTATTGTTTTGGAAAAGTGATTCATGCTAACCACAACCCAGATAGAGTTGTCAATTTATTATGCCAAGTAACAAACATATCGAGTAAGTAAAACTTGAAAGGTTTATTTTCCAATAATTAGGTGATTTATAAATAAAATTAACGACATGTGGGGCCCTTTGTAGCAAAAGGTGGCAACGAAGAATTTAAAATTGTTATATTCAAAACATGATTTATAATCTACGTATTATATAGATTATAAATCGTGTTTTTGAGAAATTTTGTAAATCACATGACAATTTTAAATCATGATTTTCTTATAATCATCTGATTTCTTCGGGCCTCATGCAAACTTCATTAGTGAAATAGTGATGGTGGTCCCGTGGCTAATTAAACAATTATATCTAATTTTCGTATAAAATTAATGTTTACATAAAATAAGAATATGCAGTCGCCTTTCTCTATAATCACGCTGTTTATTTTACATAAAAAAGATGTGATTATAAATTTTAATAGTATTGTGATTGTATAAAGCTTTTTTTAATAAATATAGAAACTTTTTAATGTCACCTCCATTCTTGTTAATGTCACCCCTTACATAACTCTAATTGCCCTTTAGCATTTCCTGAAACTATATAAACAATGCTTACTCTAACTGCTAACTATTAAACATGGATTTGCATGTTTCTCTGTAAATTTTTAGGATTTTAATGGTGCTATCTTCACCTGACATTTTTTAAATTGTTACACTACCGGGGTTATGTAACACTACTTCAGTTTCATAATTATCCGTTGTCCCTTTCCTAATTTATTAAATTACATTGTACATCTCATTTTGTATATTTTTTTATTTATAGATATCATAAATTTACCTTGTAATTATTTATAGATTCATAGTTTTATATGTACACAACCTGAGAGAAAAGTTACACAATTACCTAATATAATTAAAGTACTGTATACACCAATGAAATTAGGATGTAGAAAATGCATAATCAAGATTTTTAGAAATTAAAAATAATAAGAAAGATAATTAATAAAATAGAGTTTCAATAGAAAGAAAAATGCTATTGATACGAACAACTTTACAAAATTCATTAATTGGTAATTCATTTAGATTAGCACTAATCATGTAATAAGCAATATTAAAATTGAAAATAATTATTTTATAATTTTAACATATATGCTTGCATTTAAAATACTTTAATAAATGGTCAAAAAAACACATCAAGCACAGGTTATTTTATTAGAAGTAAGTGTTTTAGATGAAAACTTACATTACAGGCCTTACTCTCATTAATGGTACAAACAAATATTTTTGATCAAAAGAACAATACATATTTTTCTATTTGTATTAGACAAAAATACTGAAGTTACTATATTTCATGGTCCAAACCACTCTCCCTTGTCGGATTCTGTGGATATTTTCATAGTGCATATCAGATCAGCAACAATGTTGTATTCCCAGAACAATTGTTGTTAACAATTGTCATTACTGCATTACATCAACAATTGCCATTATGTCATTATGTCAACTATTACTGTTATATGATATTTTTTTATTAAAATTTAGAAGATAGTGGTTTTGTACTTTTTTTTTAGAGAAAATTTTTTAATTGTAATAAATGAAACAAATGATCTCTTTGTAATAAATTCGCAAAACAAAAAGATCTCTTGTGTAATTTTTTGAATAAATTCATAATGACAAATTTTATTGTTATTTTGTTAACGTAGTTTATATATATATGATGTAAAAATTTTTTTATTTTTTTTTCCAAGAAAAAAAAAATAACTATCTTAAGCAATAAAAGTATCTTAAAAGCCCATATTACCAAAAAATTAAAAAGAAAATGGAATGCTTGTGAAAAATTAAATATTATTACTTACTATAAAGAAAATAAAACTAATCTAAGTATTAGAGAGACATGTAAAAATTTTAATATTTAACCAAATCAACTACATGACTAAATGAATAAAAAAGATATATTAATTAAAGCTTCACCAAAAACCTTCAAGTTACATAATGAAAAATTATCTCAATATCCACAAATTAAATAAATACTATTCGGTTGAATTATAAATCAATGTCAATTACAAAACTCTATTACTCGAGATATGATAACTGCCAAGGCAATTTCACTTATCCAAATTATAAATTTTCAACAGCCAAATCTTCAATCATTTAAGTTTTCAAATATTTGGCTTGATGGTTTTTTAAATCGTTATAATTTATCAATTCGCCATCAGACAACCATCTCACAGAAATTACCTGAGGATTTCAAAGAAAAAAAACAAACCTTTCTTAACTATGTTTTAAATTTATGAATTCAACACAATTACCCTTTATTTTTGATAGGAAATATGGTTGAAACTCCCCTTACATTTGATTTACCAAACCCATCAACAATTGAAAAGCGAGGAGCCCATACTGTTAGTATTCGAACTACTGGTAATGAAAAAAAATTTTACTGTCATTCTTACATATCTAGCTAATGGAACAAAACTACCACCAGTATGCATATTTAAAAGAAAAACCATACCTCGAGAAATCTTTCCTCATAATGTTATTGTCCAAGCAAATGAAAAAGGTTGGGTTAATAAAAATGAAATGCTGTGGTAGATCGAAAATGTTTGGTCTAGAAGAGCTCCTAACAATCCAAGATCACTTTTAATACTTGACTCCTTTTATGCACATTTAGTAGATCCAGTTAAACTATATATACATATTCATAATACAGATATTGCTGTGATTCCTGGTGGACTTATATCTAAATTACAACTATTAGATATTAGTATTAATAAAAGTTTTAAAGATAAAGTCCAGATGTTGTATAATAGTTGGATGGCAGAAGCAATTTATGAATTAACTCTCTTAGGATGAATTAGAAGACCATCATATTTACTACTTGCTTTGTAGATGGGAACTGCCTTGGATTCACTTGATACAAATTTGATTAAATGTTCATTTAATTGTTGTAATATTTGATCAAGCTTTTTTTTATCAAAGATTTTTTTTTGTAATGGGGTTATTGCTTTATGTATGTTGTTACATATAAATAAACTATTATATTCACTATATAAATAACTGCATAACCAATAATTATTTTACTGGGGAAGGATGGTTTGGACCATGAAATATGGTATTTTTAACAGTTATAATTTTATTGTAATTGTTGTAGTTATTTATTCTAATAATCTAAGTTTTCCTAGTTTTAAGAGCAAAATAGGTACTAGAGTTGCTCTAACCCAGTGCCACCCTAACTTATACTCTTTTATAGCAAGAATGCTTCTTAAATAAGCCAACTATTGTGCATTAATTGTATCTTAAAAAACTTTGAAAATCAAATTGCTCAACTGAAACAATATTATAATAATGCAAATTCAGAAACTATAACTATTTGTTAAATAGATCTGTTAAATTGAGTTAGTTGTTTGTGCAATAGAAGACCAGTCAAGATTTTGATCATAATAACAGATTTGAAATTATTGAGTTTAATAAGAAAATGTTTGATCTTAGATCTTTGTATTGTTTTTTTTTGTAAGGTGTCATTTTTGTATATAAGTATAGTTAATCAATAGAATAGTAATTATTAGTAATAACATAATAGTAATAAAAACAGTTTTAGTAATAAACTAAGATCTTGCACTCATGTCTTAGTCTTGTTAAATTATTCTGTTTCTTCTATAGTACAACATTTTATGATATTTGGTATTTTTGAATAACAATTTATTACATATTTCTTGACTCTGTATTTCACAAATTTAAAATTCTTTTAATACTAATTATATATGTCAAAGTAATATTTTTCAAATTTAAACTCTAGTTGATAATCCTAGTACTTTATTTCTTTTATATATAATAATACTTTCATTATAGTAGCTTACTGTAACACTATACAGTAAGCTACATAATATTAGAAAATAAAAATACCTGCACCATGTACAGTTTTTTTTATTTCCTTACATCACTTAACTTATAAATAGGAACAAAATATTAAAATATTTTTTATTAAAAAAAATAAAGTACAAAAAATTTTAAAACTTATTAATTTAAAAGAAATTTTAATTAAAATAATATTAATTTAAAAAAAAAATAAAGTTTCTAAGTTTTTATAAATTGAAAGAAATTTTTCTTGATAAAAGAAAATATATTAAATTTTTTTTTGAAACTGAAATTTTGAAAAAACCAACTGAATGTTTGTATTATAAATACAAAATATTATATTTCATTTTGACTCGAAAAATTTTTTATTGTAAAACTTGTTTAAAAGAAATAATTTCAGTTTATAAAAACATTATTTTTATAAACATAGACTGAAATGTAATAAAATTTTGTTAATTGGATACTTATAGCTTTTAAAAGCAAGATATACAACAATCTGATTGTTTACTGAACATGAATGAGGTACTGTAACAAGATTTATAAACTTGTTTAAAAATATAGTCACAACAAGTTTAACAAATGAGAATAAAAAAATAGAAGGAAAAAAAGTTAAGTAAAAATTAATAAATCAAAATTTAAATAATATGAAAATTGGTGGGTAGTCAGACTAGTTGAATGAACTAAATTAAGAAGATGTTTTTAAAAATAGTTCAAAACAAAAATGCAAATATTCTAAAAATATTAATTAAAACTTATACATAATCAGGATCAACTATATACACAGATAGTTGAAAAGATTACAGTAATTTAGAAAAATTAGGATTTAAACATTGAAGAATAAATCATAAAAAACCAAGTAAAAGTCATACTTTAAAAAGAATACATACTTAACATGTTAAAGGATTATGGTAAGAAGTTAAAATAAACATTTTAAAGCAAGACACAGCTAAGGAAAAACTTGATTTACATTTAAAAAAATTTGTATTTCAAAGAAAATATAAAGCCAATTTGTGAATAGGCCTTATTGGTACAATTAAAAATTATAAAACAGGCACTATATAATTGGTTTATTACTTGTTTGATAAATAAAATTTATTTTATTGAAAAAATTAATTTTGATAAAAATTTATTATTTAACTAAGAAGATTTTTACAATGATGAAAAATACTTAACAAAATACTTGAAAAATGACTTTTATTAAAAACATTATTAAAAAAATTAAAACTACATTCAAGAAAACAAAAACATTTGAAAAGGATAATTGGAATAACATTATACAAGATAATAAAAATTGGTTATCTGGTTCAATTATCGATAAAAAAGATTTATTTTAAGGTTATGTACCAGCAATTGAACAAGACAAACAATTTATTACAGAAATTAAAACTACTGAATACATTGTATTTACAAGTTATGAAGAGTTTAAAAACTATCTAATTGAAAATAATTTAATTAATCTATTCTTGACAATTTACTATAATACAAAACATAAACGATTAATCAATATTTTGTCTTGGGTTGAATTTCATGTTCAGACAACATTTTATAGCTAGAATGCAAGAATGTATTATCATTATGCAAATAATACTCTGGATTTGTTAGAAGATATAAATAAAAGAAATGTTATGTTATTTAAAATTACTTAGAAAAAGTTAATAAATATGTTAAGAAATTTAATATTAAATATTTATAGAGTTGGACAAACCTTGAAAATTATAACAATAAATTTTTAGCATATTAGTTTTTTTATTTGTTTAAATTAATAAATCTATTGCTTTAAGTATGTTTTTATTAAATAACACTAGAGACAAATATTAAATATAATAAATATAGAATAAATAAATATTTTAATAAAAAAAAACTCTTGAATAAATTATTTCAAAAATAAAAGTGAAAATATCAAATTTCTTAATGTTGTTTACTATTAATAGACTAAAGCAAATAATTCCAACAAGAATTAAGTAAAAGAAACATATTTTGTTTACTAATTGTTAAAGAAGTTATGAAAAAGATTTGAAAAAACAATTTAAAAATATGTAAAGATTTTAAATAAATGAATTTGTGAAGTAAGAAGATGTTTTTTGCTTGCTTTTTATTGATAAAAAAATTGTCAGAACTTTCAAAATATATATAACTTTGCAATATAAATTATAGTTTATTTTTAGTTTATTATTTATATTGTAATTGACAAAATATATGTTGTTATTTTATTTTTAGTTTATTATTTATATATAGATTGACAAAATATATTGGTAATCTAATTTTAAAGTACTGATTTATATTGAATAATTTGGAAGTTCATTCAAATAACAAATTGCTTTAACAATAACTACCAATTAAGTTTTAAACTTAAAATTTATCAGTAAAATGTACTGATTAAGATTTAATATAAAAAATTAGAATAAAATTTATGTGTTCTAAATTAGGAAACTGTGTTAGAATTTGTGATAAATTATGAGATAAGAAAATAAAAAGATGGCAAAAATAAAGTTACAATTAAATAAAAATAAGAGATGCAATTTACATAGGCTGCAACATTGTTAAAAATTTAACTTGCAGCCAAATTTTGCCTAGTGCAAATTAGTAAATCACATCTAAATTGTGTTGATATGTTTTTTTTTCTATATGTGTGTAGGTGCAGTCTGATGCTTAGCCCCACCCATGTGAACTGAATGGTTTGCAGTCACTCAATTACTATTCAAACTCACTGCAATGTTGTTGTTAACAATTGATTTTGAATTTTGATTTTGATACCAAACTCAAAATTAAATACTCTAATTGTTAACAACCTATTGTGATCATGATCTTGTTTTTGAAATTTTTTAAATAAAAAAAGTATTTAAAACTTTGATTATATTATAAAAATATAAATACAACTAGATAACTTTAATTTACAATAAATGGCTGCAATATCAGAGCTCTTAAGACAATGGAATATTATATTGCTTGCTGATAAAGAACAATTAATTCAAGAAACCAATGTATTGAGAACCAGAATTCAAGAAGTTGAAACTAATAATGCTCAATTAATTAAAGAAAATAATAATTTGAAACAATTGAATAATGCTTTAAAAATTGTTTAACATAATGCTAAAGATGAATAAGATCATTTTTGTGCAGCAAATATTAAAGAGTTTGATAACTTATTTCAAATTATATTTTTGGTTTATTTGAAAATATTGGTACATGGGTACAATTTAATAATCGATACATAACAAATATTGTAAATTTTTTAAGATTTATAATTTCTTTTAAATACCAATTGTTTTTTATATTAAAATAGTTTACAGAAAGTTTTTGTAACCAATTTTTGTTATTCCATATGTTAATTTAACAGAGATGAAAAGAATTAGAGTTGCAGAAGTTTTGTTTGTTAATGTTATTACTATTTACTTTGGTCTGTATTTGATATTTGCTATATTTGCTATATGTAAATATGATTATATTATAACTATATATTAAATAAAATAATAAATTTATTGAATTAATATTAAAATTTAAAGATTATTTGTCCGTGATGCTTTTTTTTTTCTTCATGCCTTGCATGTGCTTATGAGAGATGTTATATATTGTTACAGGCAAAATGGATATCAGAGTTGCTCTAACCCAGTGCCACCCTGACCCATGCCCCTTACAGTAAGAACACCTCTGAAACAAGCAAATGATTGTGCATCAATTGTATTTCGAGAAACTTGGAAGCCAAGCCACCCATCTGAAACAATGCTGTAATGATGCAGAACCAGGTACTATAGCCATTTGTTGAAGGAGATCTGCCAGATTGGGCTAGTTGTTTATGCTACATGAGGCCATTCAAGGTCCTGATCGTAATGATAGATCTGAAACCATTGAGTTCAGTAAGAAAATGTTGGATCTTGGGCTCCTGTGCCATCTCTATTAGTGGGGTGCCATTCTTGTATATAAGTGCCTTTTTTTTAGAAAGAGAAAAGAGAGAATTAGGATAGTTAACATTCATATTAATAATAAAAAACTGTTATTAGCAATAAACCAAGACCTTGCACTCATGCCTTAGTCTTGCCAAATCATTCTGCCTCTTCTGTGATGCAATATTTCACAACATTTAGTATTCTCGAGTGACAATCCATCACATTTTTCTTGTCCCTATTACCATAAAACCAAAAAACTAACCACACCTTCAACAATATATTTTTATAAGTAAGCATTTGTTTTATATCTTGGAGTTCCAACACTTTAACATGAAATGCATTTTATAAAATTACTAAAACAAATTAGATTTAAATTTTATTAAATTCAGTTATTATAAATTATTATTATTACAAAAAACTGATTTTAACTTATTTTTTTTTATTAAAGAAATTTAAAATAAATATATATTTTCAAAAATAATTCTGAAATTATAGCATAAATAATTCAAGTAAATGAATTACAATTATGAAAACCAGTTAGAAACTACATTCTCTATGAAGTAGCTAAGTGTGAAGAATAAAAGTTAGTAAAACTTATTAATGAAATTAAAAATTACAGGTTATTACTCTTTCTCATCTTGAATTAAATTAGTTAATTTATAAAATTAATTTTTAACTAGTTGTTTGTTAAATATAGTTTTGATTTAGGTTTTTTAAATTTAATATTGTTATTATTAAGTATTGTTTTTTGTATTTGATTGCACAATTAAAAACAGATTTGTCTTCATGAGCTCCAGAGAAATATTTTTTGTGACAGATTTTGTTTTTGTCTATTTCAAAAACCCATTCTTTTCGAAATATGTCATAATAAATATTCTGTATATCTGATTTAGAATTTTTCATTATTTTTATAACTAAAAAATTAGTTAAAGAAAAGAGAATTCAATGTGTTTTATAGTTTTTTTTTAATTTTATATGCAGTAGAATATTGTAAATCAATAAAAATAAAATTACCTTTTTAGAAAATATAATTAACAGATTTGTTGCTATATCATGTAACACCAAATTGATTAAATTTTTTTTTTAAAAATTAGATAATTTAAAGTTTATTATAATAAAATGAAACTTTATAAAAATCAATCTTTTGAAGTTTAAAAGATTTTAAACTTAAAATTTATTAGTAAAAAGTACAGATTAAGATTCAATATAAAAAATTAGAATAGAATTTATGTATTTTGAATTAAGAAACTGTAATAAGATTTGTGATAAATTATAAGATAAGAAAATAAAAAGATAGTACAAAATAAAGTTACAATCAAATAAAAATAAAAAATGTGATTTATCTGAGCTGCAACATTGTTGAAAATCTGACTTGCAGCTGAATTTTGCCTGGCACAAATTAATAAATTACATATAAATTGTATTGATGTGTATTTTTTTTCTATGTTTATTTGGATGCAGACTTATGCTTAGTCCCATCTATACAAATGTTGTTCACAGTCACTCAATCACTGTTCAGGCTTGCTGCAATATTGTTGTTAACAATTGATTTTGAATTTTAATTTTGATATCAAAATCAAAATTAAAAACTCTAATTGTTAGCAACTTATTGTGATCATGATCTTGTTTTTAAAATTTTTTAAATAAAATAAGTAATTAAAACTTTAATTATATTATAAAAATATAAATACAACTAGATAACTTTGATTTACAATAAATGGCTACTACAATTAAGCTTTTAAGACAATGAAATATTGCATTGCTTGCTGATAAGAAACAATTAAATAATAAATTAAGAACCAGAATCCAAGAAGTTGAAACTATTAATGCTCAATTGGCTGAAGAAAATAATAATCTAAAACAATTGAATGATGCTTTAAAGATTGTTTTATATAATGCTAAAGATGAATGAAATTATTTTCATGCAGCAAATATTGAAGAGTTTGATAACTTTATATCAAATTATATTTTTGGTTTATTTGATAACATTAGTGCATGAGTGCAATTCAATAATCAATATATAACAAACATTATGAATTTTTTGAAATTTTATAATTTTTTTCAAATACCAGTAGTTTTTCACTATATTAAAATAATTTACAAAAAGCTTTTGTGGTCTATATTTGTTATTCTATATGCTAATATAACAGAGATGAAAAGAATTCACATTGTTGAAATTTTTGTTTGTTAATGTTATCATTGTTTATTTTGGTCTGTATTTGATATTTGCTATGTTTGCAAAATGCAGGTTTGATTATATAATATTTATATATTAAATAAAAATAATTAATAGAAACCAAAAATTAATCTTATTAAGAAGGCTTCTTTTGATTCAATTAACCTTTGTGCAAACATTGTTTGCTTTTAAAAAAAAATGTATAGGTTTAAGTGTGCGGTTTGTAGTAAATGTGTATGTGTGTATGTATGTGAGTGTGTGTATATGTATATGTAAATGTGCCTGTGCTGATGCATCTGTACATATGCTTTACACATGTTTATTAAAATTTATTTTTAAAACAGATATTATAAAACAAATAAAATATATTTAATCTTTATTAAGTTGTTCATTAATTTGATAAATTATATACTTCATTACAGAAAAATAATAAAATAAGTTTGGTTTAAAATAAAAATTCTCGATAGAATGTTCTTTGGTATATAAGTTTTTTGCTAAATCAAAAACAAAAATGTTAGAATCTATAGAATTAACTATGTTGTAATGCATTTTTTCTAATGTTACTACTAAATAATTTGTTTTTTTTCATTTTATATTTCTTGGTTTGTTCTAATAATTTTCTTAAACAGAATAAAAAAGTCTTGTAAGAATTATTAATATTAATTTTAAATTGATAATGTTGTTTACATTCAAAAGTGTTATTTGCAATCTGAGAAATTTTCTTGAACTTTTTTATTGCCTGCACAGGTATTTTTCTTTTTTAAGAAGATATTTTGTTCTTTTTTAAGATTAGATTAGCATAATGATTACATTCCCAAATTTTTAAGTCAACTACTTTATAGTACATTTCAAGTAAACTTGTTAATAGTAATAGCTTTTTTTGTCTTTATAAAGATGCAGTTTATATTCAAATTTTGAATATTTCAATAAAATAATTATGACAAAATCATTTAGTATTGTTGATGTTTCTATTTCATTGATAATTGTTGATATTTTTGTACAAATTTTGCATTCTTTTCTACTTTGTATATCTCTGTCCAGTAAAGAATCTTATTAAGAATTGATGTAAATTTTTTATAAAGCTTTGAATCATTAAGGTTTATTCTGTTTTCAAAAATATCTTTAATATTAATAAAATGATTAATGTAGAACCAAACTGAATTGAATTTAGTTAATTCATATTGTTCATTTTGTTTTTCTAGTTTGTGATAGTATCTTTTCTCTTTTTTAGACAGTATTTTATACTCATCATTAGTTAGTTTTTGAAGCATTGTTATTGATAGTATTGGATTTTAGTTTTGATTCATATTGCTTTTTATATTGAACTGCAAGATTAAAAACAGCTTTATCATTGTAAATTGACATTTGTGATATTGTTTATTTTGATATGTGTAATAAACCCAAGCATGCATTGATTTGTCATAGTATATATGTTCAATTCCAAAAGTATTTGAAATTCTTATTCTTCAAAACTAATTTTTAAAAAGAAGCAATGTAATGTTATTTTATAGATTTTGTTTCAATATGCAGTAAATTGTATAAACTAATGAAATTATAGTTATCTTTTAAAGTATATAATTAAAACAGATTGCTGTGGCACTTGATATAAAAAAAATAGATTAAAATTTTCTTTTTAAGAGTAATTTAGTCAGATAATTATTTTATTTGCTGTAGCTATTAAAAAAAAAAAGTATAAAGACAGGAGTGATGGTAAATCAATTTAAAAAAAAAAATTACAAAACAAATACAAAAACAAATATAAAATATTTTAAACAATAACAAACATTTAAAGAAAAACACAATTGAGACATTTAATATTTACTCTTTTTACAGATGATTTGCAGAAAGTTAAAGACTTAGTAATTACAAATGTTAACAGAAAAATTATTTGATATATTGTTTTTTAATACAAACTTACTAAAATGAATAAAAAACATATACAAGGATTCTGTATGTTATGGACACAAATAAGACTAGAAAATTATAAATATGATAAAAAAGCTTCAACAATTAAAAGTGTTTTTCAATCTAAAGAAATGCATGTCAACTATCATAATGGAACATTTGAGAATGCAATTAATTACAATAAAAAAAATTACAATTATTGTTCAAAACATAGTAGTTGCAGATGTGATTTCTTTGATTTAATAAAATTTTATGACAAATGTAACAAAAGTTACTTGGAATTTCGAACATTTGCATATGTTGATGATAATTCTGGTCCCTTTGAATATAGAGAATTGCCAACAAGTAATAATGTTGAAAGATTTAATAAATATTTTTCAGAAGACCAAAAAAAAATATATAAACAAACAATTAAAGATATTAAAGAACAAAGTAAACCAATACATGAAATTATTACAGATGCCTATGCAAACTCAGGAACTGCACTACACATTATTAAAGAATTATATAACATAATATAAGATGGACAAAAAAAATCATTCAAAAGATGTTTTACTTTTTGCAATATTTATATCTATAGTAATTCGAGAACAGGCAAAGACTATTTAACACAAATACTTTTTTTAGATGCTTATCATAAATCACAAAATAACAGACAATAGTTTGAAGGTTATAATAAAAACAAAGTTTTTGTATTTGATGATTTTTATAATTATAACATGAAATTTTCAATGCTGTTGACATTAATTGATAACAAACAACATACTGTTCAAAAAAAAGAAGATCATTTGAACTTCTGTTCATTTGTAAATGTATTTATATCAAATACATCATTGTGAAATCAATATACATACTTTGAAGATATACTATATTTTATTTTAAATAGTAATTATTAGATAGAAAACAAAAGAAAATATTCTTTGATCTATAATCATTTTGATTATATTATTGAGTACAAAAAATATAGACTTGATAATGCATGTCCATGTACATTTGAATGTGTTTGTTGTTCTGTGAAAAGGATTTTTTATAAGGGCTCATATAAAAATTTTATCAATCTTCGATTTGATATTGAGTTTAATTTTGATGTTACTCTTAAACAAATTGTATATATAATTGAAGAACATAATTTGATAGAAGAAAGTAATAGTATCAGATATTACAATCATAATTTTAATTCACAAGTTAACAAATTTGAATTAACAAACCATAGAATTGAAAATAATTTACATGTTAACACAATTATATATCCTAAAGTAATAAGAAATTTAGAAAATAGATTATATAGAACTAAAAGAAAAAGAATTCAATTCAAAGAATATATTGAAGATAAACTTGATTATATAATTGAAGATTTAGATAATGATGAAAACTATAATTCAGATACTTCTATGACTTTATTATTATTATTTTTTTTAATATTAAGGTGAGTACATGCAACTTAGGATTTTATTGGTAGTATCAGTTGGCTAGCATCTGTTGATGTTACAGCACAGAGGTGATTATAAAAAGTATATACAACTAGCCACTCATACAACTTTAGTTATTGTTTAATTTAAGTAGTCTACCCAAAGGTTCTACACTAGTTTCTATATCTAGGACCTACCTGTAGATCTTCTATTTAAACACTCTGATCTTGTATCCACCCACCTTACCAATGACTCTGGTAAATTGGTGAAGATATGCCATGATTACTAAGTCATGTTTAACTTTGTACTAAACTTATCAATGCATTCTGTATTCCATACTTATAGCTTACCTGGTCATGCTTTGGCCTAAACTATCACTTGCAGTCAGAGCTAATCATTAAACCACTTTTACTCTTGTAAGATTTACCCAAAACCCTGGTATACATCTTTCCAATATCCTTTTCATCATCCTCTACTAACTGCTACTCAGAACTGACAGGACTCCCCAGACTTCCAATTCAGATGGCCTAGTATGGTATATCTTAGTATCCTTTTCCTCTGACGATTCTGGCAGCCTGATTGGTTATATGTTCTTCTACACATCTTGCTATTTGGTTTATTCACCTATCTCTTTGAGAGTGTTTCATAGGCTTCCATCAGTCTGACAGCACCATCAAAAGTTTTATGCTATCTTCTTACTTGGGATTTTTAAATAAGTTTCTGACTCTTTGGTTTCTTTGTTTTCTGCATTTGGTGATCTTATTGTAGGTTTGCACCAAAGTTTTATGCAACATCAGTTATTAACATTCCTCTATATAAGTATAACATTACACTTAGCATAGATGTCCCAAGATCCTATTCAAGATGGTGCAATAAAGATTACAGATACACCAATCCAACTGATCGACAAAGACTGTTACTATAATACAAACCTATTTTCCAAAATTTATCATCTATAGGATTTGAACTCTAGACCTGCCACTTGAGAATTAACAATCTGACCACTTCACTAGGTCATCACACTCTATGTCTTTATTATTATCTAATAATTCTGAAATAACAAAACATAGAAAAAAAGGAAAAACTGTTTGTAAAGAATATTAAATTTATATTTTATTCAAATAAAATTTGATTTTTTTTTATATAATATTTTAAATAAAATTTATTTAAATAAAAATTTAAGAACTTTATTATATTTTAGTTTATACAATATAATAATATCATTAGTTGTTTTAAGAACTTCTAGAATAAAAATGTGTTTATGTCTACAATACTTGAAAGCAGATCTCTTTGAAGTCATCTTGTTGGTGAAATTCTATCTTCTATTTTTAATATAAACAAATTAGTAATCAATCAAATACAAGCATAATAAATTGTGTTTATTTTTTCCTTTTTCAGCTGAAACAAAATTAGAGTCAATGAAATAATTTTCTGAACTAAAGCACTTTTTATGTGATTTTTTTCAGCTCAGCCAATCAGAATGTGTATTTTTGAACTGAAGCACTTTTTTCAGCCAATCAGATTGCAAGCTGAACTGAAGCACTTTTTTTATTAGTAAATTACTAATAAAATACTTTACTGAAGCAAAATAAAAAGTTATAATTTTTTTGAAATATGATAAAAATTATTAGTCAATCAAATCAAGTAATCAGTAGAAGTAAATCACAGATAATACTTGCTAATGATGTTAGCATACCTGTAGTTTACACTTAAATTTTAAAGAAAATAGTAAGGTGTTATTACTAAAATCATGTTTTATGATAAATTTTATTATTACAATCATTCTTATATTGTTAAGTAAAGTTGATTGTTTAACAAAAAACATATAGTTTATTAGAACTAAATTGTACATTTCTCTAATAAAATTTTTCAAAATAAATAAAAAACAATTGTCACAAATTTATATTAAAAGATCTACAAAGATATATGGATAAGACTTCATTAAAAATTGAGCCCACCTCATGAATATTAATCTAATTAACTTGAAATTTAATATGCATATCCTTGAAAGTCATCTGCACAAACTTCATTAGTATCGTACAGTATATTAAATTTAGACATTATGCCTAAATTCACTAAAATCATTTCTTATAAACAGTAAAGAAAGAATTTCATATATGTTTTTCAAATGAAAAAATTCGATATTTTTGAGTTTTTGATGAAATGAGTTGAAATTTCAGAAAAAAATCTTGTATACATGCTCTATCAGTTATCTTAATGCGCAGTAAACTGTTTAAAATCAGATTAAAAAATGATGAGTTCAATCAATTATTATGTTTTTATTAAACTGAAATTTGTCTACAAAACAAATATGAAAATTGTTAATATCTCAATGAATATTAAGTTAAAAATCTGAAAATTTAGAATTTAATAGATAAAAACATGTTCTACAATATTTGTTATTGGTGTAATATAGATTTATAAGACCAATAATTAATCTGTAAAGGGTTTTGTTAAGGTATTCTTTGTTAAAAATTCATAAATGCTTATTTTTACCAAAAATCATTAGTACTCAATGAATATCAAAACAATCAAGCTGAAAATTTCGATTCAAATAGAAGAAGACTCACTCTAAAACTTTTGTTAATACTATATCCTATGTTAGCTACCAAGAAAATCGTTTTGAAATCAAGTTACAATAAAAAAACATTACAAAAAATTCGTACTTCTCTCTTTTTAGAAAATTGTTAGTAATCGATGGATATTAAAGCAATCCATCTCAAAATTTAAATTCTAATAATTGAAGACATACTCTAAAACATTTATTAGTACTATTTTTTATAGTTTCTATTAAAAAAACTGTTTTACTCAACAATAAAAATTCAGAAAAGTAAAAATTAGCCAATCAAATCGCATAATCATAAATCACATACCAGCACTTTGTTGGTCAAAACTAACCTTCTAGAATTTAACTAATTAATTTTTTGAACACATGACTTTTTTCAAAAAAAATGTGATATTCATCCAATCTGATTCTTGGATTCAGCTAATTACCCGTAAGTTTGTCTGGTCAAAACTAACTATTGTACTGAGAAATTAGATAGATTTCCTTTTATGGTTGTCATATGACTGATCAGTCATGTAACTGATCAGTTATATGACTGATGGTTATTATATTAGCTTATTGTAATACTATACAGTAAGCTACTATATATAAAAAATAATATTAGAAAATAAAAAAATATTTTTTAATAATAAAACTTAATATTCTAATTCACTTATTATTAAATAAACAGGTTATAATATTATATAACTATTAAATATATTATTTTTATACCTTTTTTTTTGATTCTAATAAATATAAAATTTTTATTTTTAGAATTAGATCATTATTGTAACAAAATTGGAATAATAGTAAGTTGAATTGTTAGTCATCTTTAATTTATTATTATAATAAAAAACAGTAATTATTTGTTTTATATTTAGATGATTATTATAAAATTAAAGTTTATCAAGAATGTTAACTAAAAAAAACAATAAAAAGAGTATCTTTAGTATTAATAAATATAATAATATTTAGTTATTTTATTTTAATTATTTTTTTTAAATATTAATAATAAGATTATGTTTTTAATTTTATTAAAATTCAAGTAAAGTTTTTATAAAGAATAACTTGTTTTTAAATTACATATAAAAAATAAAAACTTGGACTAATAATCTGTAGTCTAAATCTACAAAAATAATCAAAGCTTATCTAGATTTGAATATGGATAAAAATATAAGAGAGAAAGATATAGTATTTAATTCATTAGATAATTCAAAAGTCTATTTTAATTATAAGTTTAGAAATTAAAATAGAAGATAAAGTGAAATTAGAAGAAGAGCTATATATTAAGTTAGTAGTAGTTGTAATTTGAAATTGTTAAGAACAGAAAATACAATAGAAAATCTATATATATTTATATATTTGCTAGTTAAGATGAAAAAGAAATTTGATAAAAAAAATAATAGCAGTATAATAGGAAGTGTAAATATTATAGATAGTAGAAATGAAATTCATATTGTTTTAATTATATTATAATTAAATAATTAATTAAACAGTACTAAATTCTAACTTGCATATTTCAAAACCTTTTTGACGATTATTTGAACCAAATTTTTTAAAAAGCCAAACTACAGAAAAGGATATAGTTAATATATTAAACTTTATGAAAAACATTCTAAAATACTGTATACATATTATTGGACATTAAAATAAAGTTAAAAAAGAGTCACAGCTTTGTGATAACAGTTTAAAGACCACTTTGAAACTATAAAAAAAGTAGTTAGTAAAAGTCAAGATTTTTCATTAAGTAAGCAACAAAGTTGGATATATTAGTTTTATATAACTATAAAACCTATAAAGAATATTCATAAAGGTTAAGAACTTACAAAAGCTAAGTTTACCTAGTACTTCCACTTTTTTTGAGATAAATTTTATAAAAGTTAGTAATTCAGTTTACTCTCTTCTAAAGATTGACATATAAAATTACCAAAACAGTTAGTAATATTTACTTTCTAAATAGGATTATTGATGATGTAAATAAGAAATAATATAGTAATACAAACATGACTATATATGTGTCTTGAGTTGCAAAAACCTATTAAACACTGCCTCTGAACTAATCAGTATCCTAGCTGACTCTTTATAATAAAGTTAAAGTTTTTTTCTTCTTTTTAGTTTTTTGTTTAAATAATCTAAGTAAATAAAAAAATAGTGAACTAATTTCTATTTAGTATAGTTTATAATTTTTATAAGTCTAGCACAGACATATAGTTGTAATTGTCTGATATCTATAAATTGCAAGTTTTATGTTTAACACAGGCTTAAAATCATGATCATTTGATTTTTATAAATTGTAAGTTTTATACTTTCTTTTTTTCATGTTTATCTCTCTTTCTTCTTTTATTTCTTGTTTTGTATCTTTTATTATTTATTTTTATATTTTTGTTTTTTTTTTATATATAAAATATTTTTTTGTTTTTTTACTTTTTTACAAAAAGACGTCATCAGATTAGTAGTATTCTATTGTAGGGTGGCAGTTAGATAAGCAGCCTAACTCTGTTTAAGATAGTGCAGCAGATCATACTTAGGTACCAATAGCTAGATAATGCTGAATTTAAGTATTAGAAAAATTCTCTATAATCTATATAGTATCAAAAATTCTAATAAAGTACTAGCATGACTGCTT
>CAJVQA010000923.1:0-28942 GCA_910591915.1 Cetraspora pellucida | reverse complement strand
TGTACACTCGTCTAATAGTTCATTATAGATATGTCTATATAAAACATGTACCCGATATAAGTATTAATAAAAAGCTTAGACCAAAGAGGTCACCTTAATATTAAAAAAAAAAAAGTAATAATATGATCTATATTTAGATATAAATAATATCAAAGATAAGTAATGAATTTGAATATATACACTAATGGGTCAGAGAGTTAGCTAGGTTACAGTTAAAGCAGTTAGTATTGTAAAATATATATAAATAAGTTTTGTAAAAGTGAAAGTAAATAGAAAGTTTATTTAATAAAGTTTTAATTTTAAATAATTTAAGATAATTAAATTTAAAGTTAGTAATATTATATGTTGATTTTTGGTTATAATTAAAAAATAACTAAGTTGATTTTTAATTAATTTGGAAAACTAAGAAGTCCTATTCTATATTACATTTCTGAAAAGACCATATTGCTAAAATGTAGGCTTTGCAGATATTTTTGATAAAGCTTCTAGTTAAATGTTCAATAAAATATTAATTCCAGAAAATTATATAATATAAATTGTAGATGCTTGTATAATTAAAGTATAATATAGGTGATAAATTATGTTGTTTTGCTAATAAGTTAGCTAAATTATTAAAAATATTATTAGAGTGAGCTTGTACTTTATAAAAGTTAATCTGATAGTTATAAGATTTGATAATATTAAGCAAAGTATGCCATATAGGCCATAAGTTAAATTTGAAAAGCTTGTTAGAATTTAAGAAAGTAGTGTATATTTTAGAATATTTAGTAATTATAGACTGTGAATCAGTGAAGATATTAATTGTTAAATTATATGAAATAATTAAAATAGCTAAAAGAATTAACATTAGTTCAGCTTTGTAAAAAAATAGTTAAAAATAAATTTTAACTAAGAATTTGTAAATAATTTAGTTAAAATAATCAACTTGTACCTATTCAATACCCATTGTACATTAATCTGTACTAATGTTAATTACAAAGCTATCAATATAGAAATTAAATATATTTTGTATTGTATTGATAAATGAATATTATTCAAATATACTTGTAGCTTTTTCTTACTTAAAAATTTCTAATGTAGAAAAATCAGAAATATAAATAATAGAGGCAGAAGGTAAGGATAATAGATGTTTAATTGCAGTTAAATAAATCTGATCAATATAGTTTGCATTAAAGTTAAATGCATTAAAGGAAACTCTTTTAAGAAATTAAGTAAAAATTATTGATAATACATTAATTGTACAAAAATTTGCAACTTTATGAAAGTTAAAATAGCAACCTGTATAAGATGAGTATTGAATTTGTAAAAGAGAGTAGTAAGTAAATAGTTCTGCATTAATATTTGTTTCTCAGTATATAATAGACATATGATTGTTATTTTTAAAGTATTTGCAAATTTTGCTAATAATAATATCATTATTATTGTATATAAGTAATTAGAGTTTAAGTTTTTTGAAGATGTATTGTGAGTTGTAAGCAAAAGAATTATATTTAGTTTGTTGTTATTGTAGAAGTAGTATTCTGGAACTGTTGTTAATGATCATAGTATTTTTTAGACATATAAATCAATATGGTTTATATCCTTTAGATAGCTGTACTAAGTAAGATAAGAAAAGATAATTTTATTAAAGTAGAGTAGTATTATCTGCAGTGCAGAGTTGCTCAAGATATAAAATATTAAGTTTTCTAAGTTGTTTTTTAAAAATAGTGTATTGAGAGTATAAGAACACAATTGGTTCTAATGATTGAAGATTGTATTGTATAGTATTAGATTAGAATATACTATTATTAGCTATTATTAATATATTAATATATATAATAAGTTGGATAATTTTAAAGTTTAAAGTATGTCTATTAAGTTCATCAATGTTAGCTTGAAGATGTTGAAGTAAATTTGTAGTTGATCAGAAATTATTTTGTAATTGTTGCAGTCAAATACATGTAGAAGTTTCTAATAAATAAGAGTTGTTAATTTGTAAAATAAGTTAGATATATGATATTGAAGTTGAATGTCTTAGATATTGTATATATTATATAAGAATAAATTAAATATAGTGCTGTTTGAAATAGAATAGACTAGATAAGATTTACATTTAGTTACAGTAAGATATTTAGCTAAAATTTTGTTATATATAGAATAAAGAAAAACTATATTGAGAGTATAGTAACCTAGTAAAGTGGTCAGATTGTTAACCTCCAAGTGAAAGATCTAAAGTTCAAATTTTATGAATAATGAATTTTAGAAAATAAGGTCTGTATTATGGTAACTGTCTCTGTTAATTAATTAGATTAATGTATCTGTAACCTTTGTTGCACTATCTCGAATGAGAGCTTAGAGCATCTATGCAAAGTATAACATTACACTTGCATAAAAGAATGTCAATAACTAATGTTGCATAAGACTTCAATACAAACCCACAATATGACCACTAGGTACAAAAAGCAAAGAAACCAAAGAGTCATAAACCTATTTAAAAATCCTAAGTAAAGAGATAGCATGGACTTTCAATAATACTACCAAACCATTGGAAGGCTCTAAAAAAGGATTACTAGGACCTTAGATAGATCAGATGACAATATGTGTAGAGGAGCATATATTAACCAGGCTGCTAGGTTCGCCAGACAGGCCATCTGGATTGGTAGTTTGTGAAGTCTTATAGATCTTATAGGTCCAGAAGTAGGAGATGGAAGTTAGAAAAGAAAAGTATTAGGATTCTTGTGAACTTTACAAGAGTATAGCAGTTTAATGATTAGCCCTAACTGCAAGTGATAGTCTAGGCCAGAGCAGTACTAAGTTAGCTGTAAGTATAGGATACAAAAGGCTCTGGTAGGCTTAGTATAAAGTTAAATATGACTTAGTGACCATAATATATTTGCAGAAATTTTGCAGTTGATAGGATAGGAGTGAATACAGGAGCTAGAGTGTTTAAATAGAGAATCCACAGACAGGTTCTAGATATGGCAACTAGTATAAAACCTTCAGGTAAACTACTTAAAATAGACAATAACTAAAGTTGTACAAGTAGCTAGTTGTACATTCCTTTCATGATTGCCTCTGTAGCTGTTGTATACAATAGTTATATGCCAACTGATTATCAATAAACTCTTGGGTCACAATTACTTGTCTTAACATTAAAAAAAAAAGAAGAACTATATTGTATATTTAGTATTTTAATATAAGGATAATAACTGTATTAATAATATATATTATTTGTTTATTTATAATTTTTTTGGTACTAGCAATGTTTGAAAGTTGAAATGTTTCTTTTTGAATTAGTTTGATTTGTGCAGTTTGTTTATTGTTAAGTATAAACCAGCAGCCAAGAAATTTAAAAAATTGATTGGCTAAAATAAATATAAGTGTAAAATTAAAGAATTAAATAGTAGTTTAAAGTTGATTAGATATAAAGATAGATTTAAAGAGATTAGTTTGAATGTTGACTATTTGGTAAAAGAATATTGCAGTTAAAATCTTTGTTCAAGTTCTAATTTGGATTAAAATATCCTATGTGTATTATTTATATAGGCTAAAACAGAGATAGATATATTAAAACTTTAAGTTTTAAGTAAAAAAAAACTGGTTTACTATGTTGTAGATAGTGTATAACCTTTGTACTATATTGCAACTTTATAAATAATTGAGTTATAGTATATTTACCAAAAAAAAAAAGTAATAGTTTCATTTTAGTTTATTTTATTTTTAACTGAATAAAAATTAGTAAAATCTAAGTTTGGAATTATTCTGTTTTGATGGTTTGTAAGTAGATTAATAAGTATATTAATTAGTTTAGATAGCATATTAATATGATTAAGAGCTTTTTAAAATAAGTTTAAGTTGACTAAGTTATAAGCTTTGCTTATGTTCTGTAATATAAACCAAAGTTCTTTAGAATTGCAGCATGCATCTTTGATAATATTGTTAAGTATATAAATAAAAATGGTAGTACTATTGCCTAGAAGGGCAATATAGTTGTAAGATAAAAGTATTTTGAATTTTGTGAAGATATAGTTTAAATAGTTTGTGAGCAGTTTGGTATATAGTTTTTTAGTATACTCAAGAAGACTAATAGGTCTGATATTGGTAAAATTACTATCAAAAATTGGTTTTTTGAAGATTAAAAAGATTCTGCCTTTCTTTCATTGTTTAGATATATAGTTTGTAAAAATATATCTATTAAATAGAACAGTAATTGCTTAAAGAAATAGTAAGTCTGCATGTTTGAACATTTCATAGCTAATGTCTGAAGGGCTATAGGCTTTATTGTTTGAAAGCTAAGCTAGTATTAAATTGACTTCATCAGTACTAAATTCAAAAATAATATTGTTATATTATTCAGAATAATGTTTGGTTTAGGGTTATATTTATTTTGCTAATCAGATTTATATACTTGTTGATTAATATATCAATGTGATATTTATTAGTTAAAGTATTGTTAAATATAAAGTTTAATATTAGATGCATTAGTAATAAGATTATTATCTGTTCTAATATTGTCAAATTTGACAGAATCTTTATACCAATTAAGAATACTATTAACCATAAAGGTGAAGTTTGATTGTAGTTTATTACATTTTTTAGAAATATTGTTGTTAATTTGTTGTTTAATTTTCTTAATGTTTTCTATATTGTAAGTATAATATAATATTTTTTATTTATTTTTGGCTAAAGTTAACCAGTTTGTTACTAGATTATGCTCTGCTGGTAGTAGTAGAATGTTAAGATTACAAGATGAATTAATATAAATAATAAGTTGATTATGATGAAGTGGAATAGTTGTTGAGTATTAAAGTACATGTTTGGTTTGTTAAATAATATTTCTAAGCTTTTTAAGATAATGGTGTAGTTTTGAAGCTTTTGTAAAGAAAATATGTTGAAAATTTTTAATTATAAATTTTTTATTGAAAATATGTTATAAAACTGTAGTGATAATACTATTTTGAATTTTGTGTTATGTAGATTCCAAGAATTCTGAAGTTTGTGTATTGAGTAATGTTTGGTGAGTAGTTAAGTTTGAAGTTACTTAATTGGAAAAAAGTTGTCATTGTTTATTATTTATATTTTTGTATAAGAATATTCTTTGTTGGGTTTTGGTTAAATAGCAAGATTTACCAAAATATACATAAAAAAAAGACCAGTTAGAGATGAGAATTTTGTGGTCACTTTGAGTACTAGTGTTAGGATCTTTAACAATAAAGAAGTTAAGATAATAGAGAAGAGATTGGTTAGCCCAGATATAGTCAATACTACTATTCTATTTACTGCTTTGCCATATAGATATAGAAGATTGTATATAACTAGTTAAGTTATATAAGTTATTATATTGAAGAAAATGAAGTAATTTATATTTGGCTAAAAAAGATTAATAAGATAGTTAAATGTATTTAAGTTATTCAAGATAATAAATTGTATATTTAAAGTGATGTTGAATCCATTGTATAATAGTATTTTGTACTGATAGTTTAAGTTAGAAGTTGTCTGTCTTTACCTTTGTAACATATTTTATAGATAAATTATTATTAAAGTTTTGCAATTTAATTTAATTTAATTTGATTAAATAATTGAGTTTAAATTAAATTTAAATTTGAAATTTTTAAATTAAATCAAATTCAAATATAATTAAATTTGATTTGATTTAACAAATATTTGATTTGATTTAAAAATTTATAATTGAATGTTCAAAATTATAAGTTATTTACTTAAAATTTTATTTAAGACAATTTTTTTTTTTTAACTCTTTGGCAGCCTTACCAAAATCTTTTATTAAAAAAATTGCATATATAATTATACAAATATTAGCTTAATTTTTAGGTTTGATATTCCCTGGCTACTGTATTAGTGCTCAGAGATGACCTGTCACACTAGAATAAGTTTATACTCACTACTAGAGGGCTATTCAGACTAGCCTTTAAGGCTGTTCTAATAAAATTTCTTGTTATTACTAATTAATTTTATAATTGTATTTCTTCATACATCTTCTATGTTTTCATTTCTGTTTTCTTTTTCTTCCTTATATCTTTTATTTTTTCTAAATTTTTGTTTTTTAATCTTGATAAAACTTTGTGTAATACTTTGCTTTGTTGTTTTATTATTTTATTTTTGTTTTTTTTCTTTTTTGTACTAATTTCTTGACTTTTCTTTTATTTGGATACTTTACTGCATCTTTTTTTTAATTTTTTTTATAGAATTCATTTCATATGATATTGACTATACTCATTAGAAAATTTTTTGTTTTTTGTACTAAAATCAAAATATTTTATATTTTCTTCACTATCTTCTCTTGTAAAAAGCTTTAATAAGATTTTTTTTATTTTTGCTCTTTTTTCTTTTGTTTGGCCCAAATTGCTTCTTTTAGTTATATTTGAGTAATACTCTTTTTTTTTCTGAAAGTATGCTTTATGCTATTATTATTGCCAATGTTTTTGCCTTCACTTAGTAGTTTTTATAAAAAAAGCATGTTGCTAAATGGTTCTAGTCTTTTTTCTTTTCTTTTTTGCAAACTATACAATTTGCATCTGCATACAGGTCTGGTTTTCTTATCACTAATTCTTTAAGTATAGAAATTTTTTCTATATGTATTTAAAGAGTGTACTTAGTCTTTTATTTCTTGTAGTCGAGATGCATTTTGTTCTACTCTGATTCTTGATCTTTTTTCATAATAATGTCTAGCAGTGCTTGCTTTTCTTTCTTTCTGATTCTAGTTTTTAACTGCTAATATGCAGCTCCAATTTGCATTGTTTCTAATATTAAAAACTTTTTTAACAAAGTCTTATGCTGGATTTTTTACTACTTTGTCTTCTTAACAAAGTGTTACATTAGATCTTAAGACAGGTTATTTTATAATTTCATTCTTATTTTGTATATTTGCTTTTTTTTTTGCTATACTATCTGTCTTGTTATTCTACCTATTGTTACTATGTCCCTTTATCTTTACTAACTCTAAATCTAATTCTTTTGTTCATATTGTATCTTTTATATTTATAACTAATTATAATTTTTTATTATTTTTTTTATTACTATATATTGTATATTATTATATATACTTGCTATAGTTATTGCACTATCTGTGTATATTTTAATTTTGCTTTTGCTTGGTACTATAAAAACTATATACCAAATAACTAGCAGCTCTGTTTTTGTTAAAAAAAGCTATTTTCTAGCACTGATGGCATCTTTGTCTATTATATACTCTTCTTTATTGTTTACTTGCACCCAACCAAGTCTATATAGTCTAAATCTTAATTTTTTTTTTTTGCTTTTACTAATGATCTGTCTGTGTAAAAAATTAGCTTTTTTTGTTTGACATTATTTTCTTTAATGCACTTATGTTTTTCTACTAGTAACTCTGTAATTCTATTACTAATTTTTTGTTTCTTAATTATTTTAATGTCTCTGTTTTCTATACAAATTTCTTTTAAGTATCTTTCAGAGTTTGAGACCTTGCAATCTTTTTTCTGCACAATGAAATCTAACATATTTGTATTAATTTCTAGTTGTTACACATCTTTTCTATTTGTATACCTTGTAACCATTTTATAAATTTTCTGTTTTTTGTATTTTTTCTTACAATTATCACTAGTACTGTTGTTTTTATGCCTGCAGTTTCTACATTTTTCTAGTATTGTTTTTTGTTTTTTTGGTTGGTAACTTGCTTTTTAGTGTTTAACTTGTACTGTTTTAAACATTCTAGCTACTATTTTTTCTACTAATACTTCTTCTTTCTTATAGGATAGTGTATTGTTCATAACTATCTAATCTTTTTGTTTTGTATTATCTGATAGTTCTTCTACTTGCACTTTAATTCTTCTTTTGTTTAAAGCTGCAATTCTAAATTCTGGCTTTACTATTCTGCAGCTCAGCTCTTCTATCATCTTTGTTTCTAGAATTTTAAACTATTTTATTAGTTTACTTTTAGTATTATCTCTTTTAGAAAACTTAATTGCTATTATGTAATTATTTTGTTTTTTTCTTTGTTAATTAACTAATATACAAACATAATATCCAACTCTTTTAATCTATATATGACTATTGGTATAAAATTTTTTTTAAAATTTTATATATTCTTGTACTTTTATTATTAAAAATTAGGCTTTCATAATTAAAGTTTAAAACTAATTAAAGTTCTTTTGCTCTTAGTATTATTAAATATGCCAAATTGTTTTTCTATAGCTTTGTACTTGCTCTAGAAATATTTTCTTACTATATGTTTTTAGATGTTTTTTTTAAATAAAAACTATCATCTATTCTTATATTGGTTACTACTTCTTCTAAGCCTGCTATATTAAGTCAATTATGCAAACTAGTAATTTGCTTAAGTAGTAACTAATCTCATAATGAGTTAAGGTTACCTAAGTTTTTGTAGTACATCATGCTATTTCTTACAAATTTTGTAATTTCTATTTTTCTTTTTGCCAGACTAATTATTAGTATATGTATATTGATTATCATGTTTTTTGATAATCTTGTTGTTTGTAGCATGTAGGTTAACTTGGATATAATGCATATATTGTTAATATATAATATTTGGTTGATTATTAGCTTTTTTAGATTTAGGCCCTTTACAAATATTTATACTATTTCTTTAGCTCTTAACTTTATTATTGATTTTTTAAGTTTGCAATTTAGCCAGATTCCTAAAAATTATATAATCTTATTTTCACTTTTCTTTTAAACTTACTATTTACTAAAAAAGATTATTTTATTTTTTTTTCTTTTTTGGTGTTTATTATAATAAGTTTGGTTTTTTTTCTATTAATTTGTATATCATTTAAGTTAAAAAAATCTTCTCCTATTTCAATAATTTTTTTTATTTGCTTTTTATTTGATGCAACCTATATTGTATTATCTGCATATGCTACTACAGCTTGTCTTTATATTTTTTTCTTTTGCATCATAAACTCTATACTATTATTATATGAAGTACACAATATATAGCCTAGACTTGGGTTGCTTTGAATTTTTTCTAATAATGAGTTATATAATATTCTCTATACTAAAGGTAAGATTACTTTATCTTATTCAATACTATCTTTAATCTTAAAGGCTTCTGTTGTTTCTAAGTTTGTAATAATTTTTGATTGTCAATTTTTAAACAAATTTAAAATAAAGGTACTTGTTATTTTTGATATTTTAAGTCTTTTAAATGTCAAATCTAATGCTACTAATAATACTGAATCGAAGGCTTTTTTATATTTTATAATACTAGCCAAAGTTCTTTTTTGTTATCTTTTGTATTTTCCATTATTGCATTAATAATATGTACTGGTTCTTCTGTTGACTCACTTGGCAAACCTGCAAAGTTTGATTCTTTTAATATATTTTTTTTACAAAATATTTGTATTAATCTTTTAGTAAATATTTTGGTTATGTATTTTTGCAAAGTTTTTAGTAATGCTATTAGTCTTATATTGCTCAAATTATATTACTAATTTAAGTCTTTTGGTATTAGATAAATCTGTAACATCTTTCATTTTCTGAATATTAATCCTGTTTTGATGCATATTTCTGCTAGCCTTTTAAAGATTTTTTGAGTCTAATTGCTAATTACTTTGATTAGCATATAGTGATTTCTGACACATCTAAGGCTGTATTATTTTTAAGTTCTAATAATATTTTTAGCCATTCTTCTTTTGTAATGTTCTGATTTAGCTGTTCATACCAAGTTTTATTAATTTTCTCTTTTAGCTAGTATATTTTATTCTATTTATTTCTAATCTTATGGCTTTAAAAGTTTTGTATTTTGAATTGTTGCTAAAAATGCTTTTTGGTCTTTTTAAGCATCTCTTGTAGATTTGTGATTAGCTTTCTGTTCAAGTCTTTAAGCTTAACAAGTCTGCTATTCTTATTTTATTTAATGATTTGTCCAATAGACTCATTAACATTCTTTCTTGCTTGTTATTAATCATTTAACATCTTCTTTTAATGTTTTGCTCTATTTCTTTTAGTCTTTGTTTTTCTATTTCTTCTGCTTTTTTTTTTATACAGAATCTTTTATTAGCTACTTATATCAGAAATTATTTCTTTTGTCTATATCTTTGAAATTTTTTCTATGCTGGTTTTATGTTGCTTGTTTATATATTTTGCTATAATATTAATGTTTTCTATATTTTTTGAGATTAAATCTAGTTTGACATTTTTTTTCCTAAGCTGATCTATCTTTCTAGCTATAATAATATTTCAGTCAGCTCAAATTTTTTTGCTTTATTGTTCTTTTTGTTCTCAGTAGTATTTAGAACTTTTTTCTTTAGTATTGTTTTTCTTGCTGTCTCTAATATACTTCTACTTATAACTTCTTATATTTTATCTAAGTTTTTTTTAGACTTTTCTGCATGTTCTAACCTAGTTTTTTTTATTCTTTGTGCTAAATTTTTATTCTTAAGCATCTTGTTTAACTCTTCTTTATATTTTTTTTAATTCTTGTTTGCTGCTTTTTTATATAGGAAAATTGTTTAATATTGTTTTAACTTCTTAAGTTTTAATACTCTGTGCTATGTAGTTATATGATTTAATTTTAATCTTGCAACTGCTGCACCATATGCAGTTAAACATATTTTGAATCTTTGCATCAATAAGTCTATTTGCAAACTCTTGTTATTTAGATTTGATCAATTCTTGTACTAGATTCACTATTTGTCCATGAAAATTCCTTATTTCTTAAATTTTTTATTCTAAAAAAGTCTTTAAAATCCTGACCAATTAGTTATTTTAGAATCAGTTCTTTTTTAAAGAAGCTGTATTTTAACATGCTAGACCTATCTAGCTCTGGATCAACAATGCAATTTAAGTTACTTATGCTTACTATTTGTGTTCAGTAAGTTCTTTTAATATATTTTTTTATGATTGCTCTTTAAATTTTTCTTTGTTTTTTTTTGTTATTAGATGGCATATATATCATTATAACCATAAGTTTCAGTTATTTGAATATAAAGTTTGCTACTATCATATATTTGTTGACTTTATTTATTTATCTAAGATGTCTTTTACATTTTTTTTTTTTACTAGTATTTCAACTCCTGAATCTTTCTTTTTTGATGTATTTGAATCTGACCAAAAACTTCTATATTTGTTTAAATTTTTTGAAATAAAAAAACCTTCTTTTTTGCTAATATTTGTTTTTATCAGATCTTGTATATCAATCTTATTATCCAAAACCTATTTATATATTAATTCTATTTTGTGACTATTATTTTTTATTTCATTAATATTATGACATACTATGTTCAGTTCCAAATTGCTTTTTTTAATCAACTCTATTAGTAATGCTTCTTTGTATATTAATTCTTGATTAAAGAGAACTTTTTACTATTTTTTAATATTTCTAAAGCATTTGTTTTCTCTGTATTCTGGTTTTTTGATTTAACTAAGGTGCTTTTGAGAAGCTATAGGCAGGATTTACCTGCCTATTGTTTAAACTGTTAAGTTTTTTTAATATTTTTTGCAATATGTTTTAATGCTCTTTAATTTATTGCATAATTAACTTTTTTTTTTTTTGCTCTGTACTGCTCTTTGTTCCTTTTTTTGTTTCTTTTTCTTTTTTAATTTACTTTAGATTTAATCATATTTGGCTTCTTATTTTCAAAGTTATAGATGTTTTGAAAAAAACTTAGTCTTTTTTTTTGTTTTTTTTATAATACTCTTCTGTATTTTTTTGGTCTGATTTACTTGGCTCTACTTCTTTTTTTTTAATGTTTATTTTTTTTTATTTTTTTTTTTTTTTAATGTTAAGGCGAGTAATTGCGACCCAGGAGTTTATTAATAATCAGTCAGCATATAACTATTGTGTACAACAGCTACAGAGGCAATTATGGAAAGAGTGTACAACTAGCCACTCGTACAACTTTAGTCATTGTCTATTTTAAGTAGTCTGCCTGAAGGTTCTACACTAGTTGCCATATCTAGAACCCACCTGTGGGTTCTCTATTTAAACACTCTAGTTCCCGTATCTACCCCTACCCTATCAACTGCAGCCATTGCTGCAAATATATCATGGTCACTAAGTCATGTTTAACTTTATACTAAGCCCACCGAAGCCTTCTGTATCCCATACTTACAGCTGACCTAGTACTGCTTTGGCCTAGACCATCACTTGCAGTCAGGGCTAACCATTAAACTGCTATATACCTGTAAAGTTCACAGAGACCCCAATACCTTCCTTTCTCAACTTCCACACCCCTACTCTCGGACCTACAAGACCCACAAAACTTCCCAAACTACCAATCCAGATGGCCCATCTGGCGAACCCAGTAGCCTGATTGGTATGTGCTCCTCTACACATGTTGTCGTCTGATCCATCCAAGGTCTTAGTAATCCTTCTTTTGGAGGCTTCCGATAGTTCAGTAGTACCGTCGAAAGTCCATGCTACCTCTTTACTTGAGATTTCCAAGTGGGTTTCCGACTCTTCGGTTCCTTTGCTTTTTATGCCCAGTGGTCTTATCGTGGGTTTGCACTGGAGTCTTATGCAACACCAGTTATTAACATTCCTCTATGTGGGTGTAATATTACACTTTGCATAGATGCCCTGAGCTCCTATTCGAGATGGTGTAACAAAGGTTACAGATACACAAATCCAACTGATCGACAGAGACAGTTACCATAATACAGACCTTATTTTCCAAAATTCGTCGTCCATGGGATTTGAACTCTAGACCTGCCACTTGGAAGTTGACAACCTAACCACTTCACTAGATCACCACACCCCTTTTTTAATGTTTATTTTTCTTCACATTAAGACAACTTGTTATAATAATAAAAAGCACTTTTTTCTTTTACCTTTTGGAAATCTTCTTTAGATTTAAAGTATGCAAAAGCTATACTTTTGTTATTATTACTATTGTTTAATATAAATAATGCCTTGACTTTTAAAGGTCTTAGTTGTTTTAACTAGGTTAATTCTAATGCTAATTTTGAAATATTTTGTAATACTGCTTTGTGTTTTCTTCTTTTTTTAAGTATTTTAAAATTAAATCTTTCTGGTATAATTCTATATATTGATCCTTTTTCAAAATATACTAATCAGCTTGATGCTAGCAGGTTTAGTCTTTGCTAATTCCAACCTATAATTTGTACTAATGCAGCTTTTGTTTTTTTTAGAGTTCTCTATTTGAGTATTCTTGTTTTTTTATAAAAATTTAGATAACATGTAACTTTTTTATATTTTGCATCTTTTGACAAGTTTCAAATTATTAATATTATTGTTAAATTATTTTTTTCTTCAATTGTTTATTTTGTTTTTGTTCTTACTTTATTACCTTCTTTTTTTAAAATTTTTTGATCTGTTTTTAGTAAACCAAATCGAGTCACTTATATCTTTAGATGCCTATCTTGATGCATAGATGTTTTTATAAAATCTGTTTTTTGAATTCTTTTTTTTCTTTACTATTGTGTTTTTTTTTGTTCTATTGTTGTGTTTAGAAGCATTAGTCTTTTTGACTCTTTTGTTTTTGGATCATATATATCATATTTTGTCATTAACAGTGCTAATTTATCTTCAATATTTGCTTTATCTGAATTTTCAAGTATTTCTTTTTCTGTTTTGTTTAAAAAAAACTTTTGCTTGTTTATTAGCTCTATCATCTCTTTTTTTATTTACTATTTTTATTTTTTTTTCTTAATGCCTTTGTTTAAGACTGCTTTCTTAAACTATTAACTGTATTACTAATGCTTCTAGCTCTATTTTGTTTTTGTTTTGCTGAAATTCACTTTTTGTTGTTTGTTGTTTGATTTTTTTTTTCCTTGTTTAAGCTATCAGTTTCTTTTTCTGTGATTATCTTTTTTCTTTTTATACAAGTTTCTTAACTTACTAGTTATGATATTAGTAATTTAAGCTCTATTCTTGTCTCTATATTTTGTACTTTTTCTTTACTAATGTTTATTACATCTTGCATGCTGTTTTCATTTTCTTTTTTCTTTTAGTTAATTAAAACCTTTTTTTCTATTATTGTAATTTTTTTCTTGGTAATATTTTTGCATACTTCTCTATGTTTGTCTACTAAAACTCTTATAATATATATCTGTACTAGATTATTTGCCTTTAAAAAGTTTGCTATATCTATATCTATTTTTGCAATATGGTTTTTTTGTTTGTTTAAGCAAACATGCTTTTCTGCTATTGTTCTTTGGTTTAGATTATACAAATCTTTAATTTCTGCTATTGCTATTTTTGTTATTAATTGTTTGTTTAACTTAAATCTAATTTTGTTCTAAAATCTTTTGAACTAATTACTAATCTAATAACTATATATGCTTTTGTTTGCAGTGCCTTATTTGGTTAGTCACATTCTGTATTAGTTGAATGCTTGAACACATATTGCTCTGTTTACCTGTTTGTTTACTCTAACTTATATAATTGTTTATTTTGTAGTTTGTTTATGCATTGATCAATTAACTTTTTAAAGTTATAGCTAGTTTTTGATTTTTCTAAAAATTTTCTAAAAATTTTTAAAAAGCCTTTTAATATTTTTGATAAACAGCTTCTCTAAGAAGTTGTTCTAATAAACTTATACTATTTTTGAGTTTTTTTTTCTTTTTTATTAGTAGCAAAAAATCTGTTTCTTAGAGTAATTTTTAAGTAAACTTTGCTGTATTCTTTTTTTACTTTTGTAAAATTAAGATCAACAGAAAGAGTTTTTTAAAAATTAAATATATATTATATATTTAAAATAATTAACTTTTTTATTCTATAAAACTAAAAGTATTTTGTTTAAAAAATCAAATCAAATTCAAATATTTAATTTAAATATTTAATCAAATTAAATTAAGGATATATTAGATTTAATCAAATTTAAATTGACCAAATATTTGATTTGATTAAATTTTTTTTTTTTTTTTTTAAATATTAATGGTGAGGCCATGCCTTTAACTTTATTGAAATTCAATTGAAGTTTTTACAAAAAAAAGCTTGCTTTTAAATTACATATGAAGAATAAAGACTCAAACATATAATCTGTGACCTAAACCTACAAGAATGGCCAAGGCTCACCTAGATTTGAGTTTGAGTAATAATATAAGAGAGAGGGTATGATATTTAATTAATTGGATAGTCCAAAGATCAATTTTAGTAATAATTTGTAGTATTGAAATAGAAGGTAAAGATAAACTAAAAGAATGACTATAAGTTAAATTAGTAGAAAGTATAGTCTAGAACTACACAAAATGTAAAATACAGTATAGGATTCATATTTGTTCAAATATTTGTTAGTTTAAGTAAAAAAGAAATTTGGTAGAAAGAGTAGTAGCAATACAGTAAAAGATAGAAACATTGTAGATAGTAGAAATAAGATCAATAGGAACTAAACCAGATAGGATAGAAATAAGAGAAGGTATATATGAAGAGTTATGCAGTTTGAAACTGTTAAGTATAAGAATTTCAGTATGTAAATCAGAAACAAGATTGGCAGACATATTAAAATTAGTTGTATTTAAGATACTATTAAGAGAATTGGAAATTAAATAATAAATTGTTTGGGTTGATGAGCAGATGATCCAATAGAATGAAGAGCTAGTTTGGTTGCATTGATGACAGAAGGAAGGGAATGAAGAATTTTGTTTATAAAGAGTATAAGGAACAGGAAGTTCATCAGTAAGAATTTTAACTTGAAAAGTTTTCAGAATAGATGAATAAAAGCTATGAGCAAAGTTAGAAATTTTTTGATTATTGTTGATGTAAAGCCATGTAGCTTTCCAGTTAATGTCAGATGCAATAATAGACCATTGTTAAAAATAATGTTGAGATGTTCAAAGTGTTATAATATAGGTTTGATATATAGTTTGAATAGAGCATAAAATAGGAATTTCAATAAAAAATTTATCAATAAAAGAAGTATAGTTGAGGTTATAAGGATTATTAGTTAAAAATGTTGGGTAAAGTAATATTTGGTAATTATAAGCAAGTTAATCAGCAAAGTTATTAAATAGATCATATTGATGTACAGTAATTTTATGAAAAGTAAGATGAATTTCATAAGACTTGATAAAGTTAATAAGTGTTTGCCAGATAGAAAAATATAAAGTATAAGTATAGAAAAGAGTAAATGCTGATTGGCAAATGTTATAATATTTAGAAATTACTGATTGTGAGTCAGTGAATATTTAAACAGAGTAATGTCTAGGAGCAGTAATAATTGCTAAGAGAATAGCAAGAATTTCAGCTTTGAAGAAGCATGACTACAGTTTAACTTGTGTTTGAAATAAATTAATAGTTGTAGAATTATTAACTTGAACCCAAGCTATGACTATAAAGCATTGTGAGGTATTAAGATCAATAACAGAACTATTAGTGTAAAATAAAATAAATGATAGATTGTGATTTGAGTTAGCAATAGTCTGAAGATTATTAACAAGTTGGCATGTTTCAAAAATAGGAGATAGTTGTTGTAGATTAATTGTGAATAAAAAAGGAGATGGAATATATAAAGGATGTCAAAGAATAACAGAATATGCAATATCGAGAAAGTTTGCATAAAGGTTGAAAGTTTTGTCAGGATTGATGTGACAAAGCAGTTTAGTAGCCAAGTTAGTAAGAATGAAAATGGTACATTTGTTAGCAATTGTATTTGAATTAAGATGGCATCTAGTACATAATATAGTAGTAGAAGGAGAAGTAGAATAAAGATTAGAGAACTGAGACTAGAATGAGCAATACCAGTAGTTGATAAGAGTAAGGCCAATAGGTGTATTATGTCTTCTGGCCTTGTAATAATTATTTGGTTATCAAGAATAGTAAGTAACTAAGGTTTAGTGTTGAAAGTGAAGTGGCCAGTAGAGTAGCAAAAGTAGTTTATAGAAAGTAAATTATAATAATCATATAGAGTGTGTTGGTAGGAATAACTTGTAATAATGTCCTTAAGAATAGTAAACTATTGTGGTATTACACCTTTTAGAATTATGTTAAGTCTGGATGAAATGTGTTGCTAGTGCAAAAGACATGAGTTGTTATAAGTAGTGAGTTGGTTCAAAAAAAGAAGTTTATAGTGTCTAAGTGTTTTTTGAAAATAGTGTATTTTGAATAAGAAGAAAGAAAAGATTTAAGGAATATAGTTTTATCATTTAGGGTGTATGAGATATTGTAGATTGGACTAGTTGAAAAGGTCCAGCCTATATGTTTGATAAGTTGTATTATTTTGAAGTTTGTGGTTAATTAATTGGTTCATTAATGGTTGGCTTAAGATAAAGAAAAATATTAGTAGAAGACCAAAGGTTGTTTTGAAGTTGTTAAATATGTATATGAGTAGATGTGCCTAGTAGATCAAAATTATTAAGCTATTTAAGAAGATTAGGAATATGGTGTTGTAGTTGAATATTTCAAATATGTTTAATATTGTAGATGTAAGAATGTAATAGGGTACTAGATAGTATTGTATAATAAAATTTAGCTTTAAGCTTAACAAGACCAATATGTTAAATGAAAATTTTGTTGCAAATAGGTTGGTTAATAACAATATTATATAAGTAGTATTTAATAGTAAGAATGATAACTGTATTAATAATATAGCAGGCATGTGAATTAGTTATACATTTGTTTTTGCAATTTGAATAAGTTGAAAGGATTTAGAGATAATTAATTTTGTTTGTTTAGATTGTTTATTATCTAAAGTAAACCAGCAACCTAAAAATTTGAAGAGTTGTTTAAAAGAATAAAGTAGAAATAAATAATTATTATAAGTAATAAGAGTATAGTAGGATGAAAAGTTATTAGTAGCAAGAATGGATTTTAAGGAATTAACTTGGATGTTTGCCATAGTATAAAATAATTCAGCTATAGATAGTATATGAGATAACTCAGTTTGTGAAGAAGCAACCTAAAGAGTATTATCTATATATGCTAAAACAGAGTATTGTTTTTGTAATAAATTAGTTGTTTAAAGTTTTAGATTAATAGTCTAAGTAGATTATAGAGTATATCTAAGAACTTTTGAGTATATATATAAAATAAGTAAATTATAATAAATTTATCATAATAAAGATGTAATTGTTTCATCTTAGTCAATACTATTGTGAACTAGATAAAAGGAAATAAGACCAAGATTGGTAATAACTTGGTTATAACAATCAGTAAGAAGATCAGTAAGAATGTAATAATAGGTAAAGAAAGTAAGAGATGAGAAAGTAAATATTTAAAAAGAGCAAAGTTTATAGAATCATATGCTTTGTTTATATCTTGTAAGAGTAACTAAATGTTTTTGTGATTACAGATAGCATCTTCAATAAGATTATTGAGAATATAAATAAGAATTAAAGTACTATTATTGGGGAGTGCAACATAGTTAAAAGGTAAGAGAATAGGGTTTGAAAAAAATACAGAACTGAGTTGGTTTGTAAAAATTTTTGTATAAAGTTTGCAAATATGTTCAATCAGACTAATAGGTTATGTGAGGTTAAAATCACTATCAAAAGTGTTGTGTTTAGAAATAGGATAAATTTTACTATGTTTTTATTGTTTAGAAATTCTGTTGTCAAGAAAACAATAATTAAAGAGAGCAGTAATAGTAAAAGTGCATTGGAGACTAATGTGTTTAGACATTTTATAACTAATGCCTATAAAACTACAGACTTTGTTATTAGATAGTTGTAAGAGGGTTTGAAGAAGTTCTTCATTAGTAATAGGAGTGTTAAGTGAATAATATCAATTTGGATTGATATGAGGAAGTAGAAAATATTGTTGTTTCCAAAAATTATTAAAGAGGGTTTCATTAATAGATCTAAGTGCAGTCTAATCATGAAAATAGAATTAGATATGTTGTTTAATAAGTAATAGATTTGTAATAAGTTGGTTTGGTAATTTTATGTTTGAAAGATAAACAGGTTAATGATAACAATTGAGAATACTATTAATAGCCTGAGTAGAATGTGTTATAAGAGTAACACATCTTTTGTCAATGGCTTTATTAATTTGTTGTTAAAGTAAAAGAGAGTTTTTAAGATAACAGGCATGGTAAAGTTGTTTCTAAATGGAGTGGATGTGTTGAAGCCATAGTTGAATACAGAAGAGACTGATGGAAGTAAGTAATTGAAGGTCATATTGTAACTGTTTATTAATTTGGAAGATGCTTTGATTAATACTTAAGATATTAAAAAATTAGATGAGTTTTTTAACAAGTTTAATAATATGTTTGAGTTTTTTAAAAGAGAAATGTAGTAGAGTACTATGAGATGAATATTGGTGATTGTAACTTCATTTGCAAAAGATTTTGTTAGAGATTGTATAAGTAGCAATATAGATTATAGAGCATTGAATTTTGTGCCAAATAGTTTCAATACTTTCATTAGTAGTACTGTTAATAGAAGTTTTGTATAGTAAAAGTTATTAAGTTAAAGTATTAGCAAAAGAGTTCTAGTCTTCTGTAGTCATCATTTTATAATTAAATATACATAACTAATTCCAGTATGTTTTTATAAAAATTTACTGTAGGCATGTAAGAATGTCCAAATGGAGGTAAGGATTAAGTAATCACTTGAGGTAGAGATTTGACTATTGTCAAGACTATAGGAAAAAAGAAATTGTATATTAAATTGGTTAGTCCAGATGTAGTCAATACAACTATTGCTAGTATTGTTAAACCAAGTAAAGTGTTTATTATTGAAATAATTAAGAAAATTAATAAGATTATATTTGAAAGAAGAACTGCAAGTATGATCCTGTATATTAAAATTACTAAGAATAATAGGATAAAAGTAAAGTTGAAAAGCTTGTTGAATCCAGTTGATTATTGTGTTTTAAGTTTAATTGCAAATAGCTATATCAGTAAATGAGAGGTATACTAAGATAATATGAAGTTTGACATTATTTCAAAAGAAAATATCAAGTGTAATAGCTCCTACTGGGTAAGTATAAATACTGTAAATATGAGATTTAAGATGATTATAAATTATAATAGCTGTCTCTTTTATAGAAGTAGAAGAGTTAGATCAGTAGTAAGTGAAAAAATTATTGTTGCAAAAAAAAAGCTTAGTTTTGTCAGAAATTTTTGTTTTAGTGATACTGGCAATAGATATGATATTATTAATACAATAATCTTGCTAGGCTTTTTTTTTTGTTGAATTATTAAAGCCTCTAATATTGTGTATAGCAATAGTTAGGTTAAGATGATAAAAACTTGAGTCAAAAGTGTGTAAAGTAGAGTTATAGTCATTAGAAATTGAGTAATTATCATTAAAGAAAAAGTCAGATAAAATAAAAGTAGAGTTAAAAGAGTTGAATCTGAGAAAAAGTTATAGAATAGTGGAAGAAGATGTGAAACAATAATAATATAATTTGACAAAAAGTGTCATTAGAGAAGTATATATAGATTTTATTATAAGATAAATTAACAGAAAATATGATACTAGATACAGTTTTGTTGTTATTATATTTGTTAATATGTTGAATTAAGGTTTAAATAGTTTAATAATAAGAGAGTAGTAGTAAATTGTAATAAAGAAAGAATTTGTTAAAGCATATGTAAAGATCATAGAAAATTAAAGATGTTGTAAATAATTTTTTAAAATTGTCTTTTACAGAGTCAATCACTATATGCTTAGCTCTTACAGCTGTGCAAAGTACTATAGTCTGCCCTGTATGTTGAGTCTGATCATCATTAATATAGCCTTTCACATAAATAGGCTTATCTATCTGCTTATTTATTTCATTTTTCTTATTAACTACAGTAGTTGTTTCTTTTAATAAAGTGGTGACTGCTTCAATGTTTGTTGTAAAAGACAAAAAACTTAAAAAAAAGATTGTAAAAAGAGTGAGTTAAGAATAGAGACTAGTTGAAAGTCAAAATTAAATTTTTTTGCTAAAAACTTCTCAGCTGCTAGATAAGCAGTGTCATTAAAATATTTGACAATTTGTAAATAAGTAGATTTTTGATTTTTAACAACATTAATATAGGTAATAATTTGAACAAAGAATTTAGTATTGATAATGTTTTTTGTTAATAAATTAATTTCCTTCTTTTTGGAAAGAGACTGTATGTTGTGATTTTCTGCTACAGTTTGGTAATATAATAAAAGGTAATAGTAAAAATAATAATTACAATATTTTAACTTTGTTTTGTTTATAAACAAAGTCTTCAGCTTAATTAGCTAACTTGTTTAAAGCTTTGGTAAAAATAGATTGGTTAAGTGAGACAGCATGTTCTTTGTTTTAGTAAAATAGTATAGTATTAAGAGTAAAATAAATCTATATTTCATTCTCTTTGAATAGAAATAATAAGCAAGATTTGCTTAGTATGTTATTAAAGAGTTTAATGCTGTTATAAAATTTTTTATTATTGAGATATTAACATAATTTGTTGTTACAAGTGAGGCAATAAAAATTTGCAACACAATATGCTTTCTCATATTACTCATAAAGTAAATTAGGTTTTTGGAATATATAAGATTCAAGAAGGTGCTTGGAGAGTTAAAGAATAATGTACTAACAAAATTGGATTCAGAAAGAAGTTTTGACTTTTTCTTTGTCAATAGTAAAGAAAAATTGTCAACTGTAAGAAGGGTAGTAGGTTTCAAACTAAGAATTAAAGTGGTCAAGTGAGTTTTTAGAGAGGGAATGCAGAATCTTTTAAAAAACAGTATTTTAAGAATATTGAAAAAAAGCTTAATGTTGAATTTAGCATCTAATTGAATAGTAAGATATTTTTGATCAAAATCAGTAGTTTGAGTAAAAGATTTAATTTTGGATCTTTTAAGTCTAAGCTTTAAATCTTTAGCAAATTTTTAGTAATCAATTGATTGATAATTATTAGATAAGAAAAGATAAAGTTGTGAAAACTTAAAACAAAGTTGAAGATAATTATGAGCAGTATATAGAGGAATAGTAACTAGTAAAGTAAAGATTTTAAGATAGTTAAGTTTTGTAAAGAGAACAGTTGTAAATTTAAGCAATAAATTTTTAAGAATAAATTTAATTAAGTTAAATAGAATAGTAGCATTTTTGTTAATATTGGGATTGTTACTATAAATGAGATAAGTTAAAAATTCTGATTATTGTCTAGCTATGATATGAATAATATAGTAGAATAAGGCTTTGAATGCAGGTTAAGTAAAAGTAATTAGTGTAATTGCTTTTTTAGAATAAAAGTTATAAAGAAATTTTTTAAGAAAAATAAAAAATTGAAAAGAAAATATGGTTTGTAATTTCTTATTAGGTTGTATTTCTTCATAATTAGAAAATTTGCAAGTTAGTTATATGTAAGGTTAGATTTTGATTTGAGCATACTAGAGTAGGTTTGGAAAAAGGGTTTGTTAGAGGTACTGTCAGATTAATTAGTATTGTTAGAGTTGTTAAGATTTAAGTTAAAATCATTAGAGATGTTAATAATTAGAGATTAGTTAGAAATAGGATTAGTATTAGTAGTTGTAGTAAAAAAAAATCAATAAGATCAGAAGTGGTAAAAGAAGTTTGGTTTAAGAAGTTAGTATTGAAGTTAGTAGTTTGATTAAATTTCAGTAAAATGTTTTAAAAAGTTTAAGTAAGGTTTTTCTTAGTTTGAAATGAACTAGCTTTATGTTAAAATGAGGCAGTTATGCAAATAATATAATAGACTTCATTATTTTTAGTAACATATTTTTTAATAAAATAATAATATTCATTTTTCTTGGTACAACCAATTGGAATAGAGCATTTTGGACAGATATGATAGTGTATATCAGGTGTAGAAAATGGAAAAACACTGTTAGTAGAAGAAGAGATGTTAGATATAAGATTTTGGCTTGTTTTATTAAGTTTTTTGAAATTGCTATTAATATAAGCAGTAGTAAAATCAGTAGCTTGAATATGATTAGTATTGGTAGATGAGATAAATTTAGTGTGATTTTTGCCACAAAGGCAAGTAATCAAAGAAGTAAAAGTAGAAGCTTGAAAAAAATATATGAACTTATATAATCTAAGATTTTTTGTTAAACAGAAAGTTAGTTGAATTTTAGGAGGAATTGAATAAGCATTGTTGTCATTTTCTTCTTCATAAAAAGTGATTTTAAAACTGTTGAAGAAGTTTTAGTAAAAGTAATCAAGGTCTACAGTATCAGACTCTTAATGAGTTAATATAGACATTTTGTAATATTTACAGATTAAGTAAGAAGAAAGAAAAAGAGAATTAAGACTTAAAGAATTTTTCTAAATAACAAATATGATTGTAAGTATTAATTTTGTAAGGGTAATAGATAAAAACAAAGGTTGTATTATGAAGATATCACTAGAGTAGAACTAGAGTGTAACTAGAGTGATTAGGGTCACTACTGTGACTTAGGTATTAGATACAAATATAATTGTAATATAAATTACTATGTAATATAAGTAAGAACTAAATATAGTAATAATAGATTGTGTTAAATAAATATCTATAAATAGATTGGTTACAAGATGTTAGTATAAATTAATAAGATATGGATTTGAAAATGATTATATAATTATATGAAAAACATGTAAAAGAAAAAGAGAATAGAGTAAAGACAAAAAGTAAAAAAAAGGTTTTGCAAGAGAGTAAATATTGAATTTAGTTGTAGTTTAACCAATATTAGATTAAAAATCTTTGTTTAGAGTTTGTTTTAATCAGATAACTATGTACTACAACTTTAATTAAGAGTATAGAACAAATTAAGGCAGTAAAAACTACAAGATAATTAAAAGTTATAAACTAAAGGCCAAAAGCTGTCAGTACAGTTTTCTTAATAAGTTTAAAATATAGAAACTTATTACAAAATATATGTAAAATGATAAGCTAAACAAGTTTACTTAAGAGCTTAGGACAAGTTATTTTAGTAAAATAAATAGTTATAAATGTTTTTAGACAGATGAATTTTTTAGTTAATTTTTTTGTATAATAGATTTGCAGAAAGAGTTTTTGCTTTGCAAAATATATTTTGATAAGTTTCAATAGAACTCTGTAACTATAATTTTGTATAGACTCTTTGTTTTTAGTACTAATTATATTCTGCAGTTATAAGAGCAATAAAAAGACTTTAAATTTTTTTCTTAATAAAAACATTTATATAAAACATATTTAATTAGTTCATTTATTTGAAATAGTATTAATTAAATATAGTAGTTAAAATGGATTAGGTATTTAATTACAAATTTGTCTTATATCATAAATTTTTAAACTACAATAATTTCAAAAGAATTGTATTTGATATGAAATAATGTAAAATATTGTAAAAATATTATGGTTTAAAAATTTGGTGATGTAGTTCTAAATATAAGATTTGTAATAATTATTATTATTATTTTTTTTTTATAGTTAAAGTCTCTATCTTGGAGATGTGATATTTTATTCAAGTTTTGTTAGAAAATGAGTACCTTCAAGAGCTCCCTTACATTGAAGATTACAACTAGCCACACATGTACTTTTGGTGCCTAATTAAGTAGTCCACTTATATATTGCTATATAAGTTCTACACTAGTTGCCATACCTGCAAGCTGACTAGGGGTCTTGCCTATTTAAACTATCTGCATATGCAATCCTTCTTGTATTACAAGAACATCTCCAGGCTACATCTATTCAAGTTTCTGATACTTATTGTTACCCTTAAAACTACTTTATCCTTAATAGGAAACTTATTAAAGCCTTTATGTCCTACATATATAAACCTAGTTTTATGCAATATGCTATAGTTACCTAACACTTGCAGTCACAAGAGTTACTTGTTTAACCACTACATTACACTATTTCTAAGCTTGTAAAGTTCATTAGAATCCTAATACCTATCTTCCTAGCATTTTCTTCATTATTCTCTACTAGCTACAACTCAGAACTATTGGTCTTATTCTAGACTACCAATCCAGATAGCCTAGTATAGTATACTTATATATCTTTTTCCTCTAGTGAATCTAGTAGCCTAGTTGGTTATGTGCTCCTCTATATATATTTGACATTTAGTTTTAATCTTTAGTTCCTATGAAGGTGTTTCATAGTCTTTAACTGATCTGATGGTACTGTCAAAAGTTCATGCTATCTTTTTACTTAGGAATTTCTAAGTAGGTTTTCGTCACCTTGGTTTCTTAGTCTTTTACACCTGATAGTCTTATCATAGATTTGCACCAAAGTCTTATGCAACACTAGTTAACATTCCTTTATATATGTGTAATATTACACTTTGCATAGATGTCTGAGCTCCCAATGTCAGGAAGACCCAACTTGGTGTATCTGAGTAATAGCTATATAAGGCCAACTGATCGACAGAAGACAGTTACTATAATGCAGATATAATTTCCAAATTTTATCATAGATGGGATTTGAACCTTAGACCTGCTACTTGGAGGATAACAACCCAACCACTATACTAGGATTGCCATCCTCTAGATTTGTAATAATTATAAATAGAATTTAAATATATTTTTTTTTGTTTTTTTTTTTAATATTAAGATGAGTATTTGTAACTCAAAAGTTTATTAATGATCTGTTAGCATATAACTATTGTATACAACAGCTACAGAGGCAATTATAAAAAGAGTATACAACTAGCCACTTGTACAACTTTAGTTATTATTTATTTTAAATAGTCCATCTAAAGGTTCTATACTAGTTGTTATATCTAAAACTTACTTGTAAGTTCTTTATTTAAACACTTTAGTTTCTGTATCTACTTTTATTTTACCAACTGCAAATTAACTGCAAATATGCTATAGTTACTAAATTATATTTAACTTTGTACTAAGCCTATTAGAGCTTTCTGTATCCCATAGTTATAGCTAACTCAATACCACTTTGGTCTAGACTATCACTTGCAGTTAGTGCTAATTATTAAACTATTATATTCTTGTAAAGTTTACTAAAATCCTAATATCTTTCTTTTCTAACTTTTACTTCTTATTTCTGAACTTATAAGACTTTATAAACTACCAATTTAAATAGTCCATTATAGTATCTTAAGATTCTTTTTCTTTAGTAATTCTTAGTAGTTTAGTTAATATATGCTTCTTTATATATGTTATTATCTAATCTATTCTAGTTATTCTTTTTTAAGGCCTTCTGATGGTCTGGTAGTATTGTTAAAAGTCCATGCTACCTCTTTATTTAGGATTTTTAAATAAGTTTTTGTGCTTCAGTTTCTTGGTATTATATGTTTGATGGTCTTATTATAAGTTTGTATCAGAGTCTTATACAATACTAGTTATTAATATTTCTTTATAAATATGTAATATTATACTTCACATAGATGCTTTGAGCTCCTATTCAAAATAATGTTTCTAAAATTACAGATCATCTCTTCTGTCCAACCAATTGACAAGACACAGTTATTATAACACAGATATAATTTTCAAATTTTATTATTCATAAGATTTGAATACTAGACCTGTTACTTAGAAGTTAACAACCTATTTACTTCACTAGGTCATTACATTTTTATTTTATTTTTATTTTTATTTTATTTTAATAAAGTTATTTAATTAATTAATAATAATATATATTTATCAAAGCAAGTTAATTCTTATAGTTTTAATGTGCTAGAAGCAAGCTTAATTTATAAAAAAATGCTTTAAATATAATCTTATACTTATATAGTATACAATAATTATTTAAATATCTTATTTATTTATTATTTTAAGAATGTAAAGATATAAAAATTACAATACATAGCATAGTGAACATTCATCATTATTGGTTAGATTTTGTTGATCATCTTATAATTTTATTTGCTAATTATCCAATCAAATTATGAAATAATCGAGATAATTATTGTGATTAATGACAGATATGTAATATTAATATTGGTCTTTAAAGTTTTACTCAAATATTAAGATATATAATTATGCATATAATAAATGCCCTTAATATTTTATAATCTCTTATAAAGAAGAAAGATTAAATTTATTATTGTGAGATCAATAAATTTTATCTATTCTATTAATTAATACAGTTTCTTTTTTGTTTTTCCATACATTTTCATTAAATATAATATTGCAAATAGTGCTAAAATTTGAGGGTTCGAATTGAAAATATAGAATTTAATAAATCTACATATACTCTTTTGCTAACAACACTAACTTAAATTTTGCAAAAAGATGTAAAGAAGTAGAGAAATATATTAGTATAAGATTAAAAATAAAATAACATTTTAAAAGTAACAATAGTAAAAGCATAAAAAAGAATAAATATATCATCTAACCTGTTATTTATAAACTACAAACAATGTTTTGAGAAAACTATAAATATATATATATAAACCTGAAAAAAGTTAATTCGTATAGTTTAAATAGATTACAAACCAAATATAAAGTTTAAAAAATAGTTCTCATCTAACTTCTGAATTACCTCGCCAATTATCAAATTACTTTACCATCTTGTAAAAAAGAAGGTATAGTTTCTAAATATTTATATCACAACCTCTGCGAATTCATATTCATGGCTGCGAATCAATTCTTGTGCCTCTTGTAATGGAAAATCATTACTTTAATAATACTTTAGTAAGATGAGATGATTTACAAAAATCAGCCAATCACAATAAAAGTTCGCTATGCTACAATACATATAAATAAACTGAAGTTTATTTTAAAACTACAGTTTATTTATATTAACTAATAATTTATAGTTCATGTTTCTATAGAGAAGAATTATTTATACATATATAGATAAATGCTATTTATTACTTTCAAATTGTTTTATACTTTGTCTTGAATATTTAATTATAACTATCTATTTAATTTAAATTTTTTTTGATATACTTTAATTGGTTAAATAATTTAATACTAAATTAATTAAATTTTTTTTTTTTTTTTTTGTTAAAGACCATACTTGTGATGATACTTTATTAACTTTTATTGGGTTAGCTATTACAACTATTTTTACAGAGATGAGAGTACAACTAGGCATGCATGCAACTTTTGGTTGCTTATTTAAGTAGTTTGCCTTAAGGTTCTATACTAGATGCCATACCTATAACCTACTAGAAAATTATTCATTTTAAACTCTCTGATTATCTGCCCTATCATATTAGAATCCTAACTTATCTCTTATATATACCTAACCAGTATACTGTTTAAGCAATATAGTACTTATTATTTTTGTACTAATTTCTAGACTATTACCTATTTCAGAGTATGCTACTTGCTAGTAAGGCACAATGAACTCTTTATTGTTAACTATCTATCTACTTTTAAAACACTAACATGGGCTACCCTTACAGAGTTCACTCAGACCCTAGCACTGACTTTATAGCATATTTCTAGTACTTTTAATATACTTCTACTTTAAATTCAAACTTCCAATTCAGATAGTCTAAAATGACTGTAACCTGTTCTTGATATATTAAGGCCAGCCCAATATTTTTTTTTTTCAGTCTAAGATTTAGCAGCCTGGTTGGTGATACCCCTTATTCAAGGTTCTTGCTCATCTGATTCCTTCACATTAGTATCCATTTCCTAAGTCTAGCCTTTATAGTAGTATTGTTAAAGATCCATATTATCTTTCTGCTTAGAATTTTCAAGTAAGCTCTGGCTTCTTAGTTCTATAGATTTACATAGCCTAAGAACTTATTTTAGATTTGCACCACCCAGTACCAGTTTGTATTCTTCTGTGCAACCAAGGTTACACGAATTTACCAAACCTGCCAGTTATGCTAGTGTAACCATAGTTACAAATATCCTATCCCAACTGATCAACAGAATGCTATTACTATAATACTATCTATATATTATATAGGTAATTATCCAAGTTTCACTATCAGTGAGTTTTGAACTTACAATCTACTACTTAGAGGTATGACTATTTATTCACTTTACTAAGTTGCCATATTCTTAAATTAATTAAGTTAATTTTTCTAAAAATCAGTTGACTAAATTGACTAAATTAATAAAATTAACTAAGTTAAAATCAATTATAAATATTATTTGCAAAGTATAAAAAGTTATTTATTTTTTTTTTTTTTTTTTTTTTTTTTAGTGAATTTTTTTTTTTTTGGGGTTGTGTTTTTTTTTTTCAATTTGATTAGGACCTGGCCTGCCCCCAGGGCCTCCCCTCACATGTAGGGG
>CAJVQA010000922.1:0-28943 GCA_910591915.1 Cetraspora pellucida | reverse complement strand
ATCTATATTGACAATACAACTGCAATCAAAAACCTCAACTCAGCTACCAACTCCAAACCTATACAAACTAAAAACTGAGACATTATTTACTATATTAACTATCTTAAACAACTTAAAAACATTACTACTACTCTTCATAAAGTAAAATCACACTTTACAGACTCTTTTCACAACCAAGCAGATTCACTTGTCTAACAAGGAACTACAAAACATATTCTCAAAATTAACAACTCAAAAATTAATACTTCAAATCATTTCATATAGAATAATTATCTAATCTCTATCAAAGTTTGCACCTTCATCAAAAACTCTATAACTATCCAAGAAATCATCAAATAGTCAAACTTAAAATTTCTCCAAAATATCACAAACATTAAATGGTCATTAAAATTTAAAATCATCTCCTCTCTTGAAAATAATCTACAAAAATACTCCTTTTATATTAAAATTCTTACTAATAATCTATTTACTATGCAAAATCTTAATATCTATTACCCATATCTCTATACTACTTCAAACTGCTCTTGCTGTACAAATACTGAAAATACTCTTTATTTATTTTTATGCCTTAGCAATACTACAAACATTCTACAATCGATCAAAAATACAATACAAGATACTCTAATATTACTAAAAATTACTAATACAACCTCAACAATCTTATTAAATATTCTTCTAAATTTTACACTTAATATACCAAATCCTCAATTCAAGCATATCTTACATATTATTACAGAGATCTTCTCATTCACTATTTATGAAAATATCAAAACACTTATAAACAAACAAACTGATACTCTCCTATTTCAGCTCTCAAATGATCTATTAAATTAATTTCATCAAGATCTCTGGTCTATTCGCAACACATATCAACATCAATAAGAAATATTCTGAAATATTACATCAAAATCTAAACGCACAAAAATTTACTTACCAACATCATCAAATCCCTCAAACAATATAACAATCACTTCTCAAACTATAAATTTTAACTCCTTTATCATCAAATGGCTCACACAAGGTTTTTCACTAACTTTTTGTATTTAATAATGTTCAAACAATTACTTAAAGGTCTCCTCCAACCTATCCTAGCTAGAATCTAATTTGAAATAGTTAGCTATAGCATTCACAGGAAATAGTGAGTGTAATGTCACATTGAGTGCCAATTTTGTAGCACAAATGTAGTTTAAAAATCTTTAATTTTAGAACTTATAATTCTATATATAAAAAGTTTCTACTTGAATATTATTTAAATAAAAAAAAAAAAAATGAATAAAGTGTATGTGGATGTAGCAGTAACGGTAAATTTAGACATGCTAGCCATTGGTTATAGTATGGGTCTGGATTGTATAATGTCTTGTAGATTGGTTCTTGTGGTGCTTTCTTGATGTTTGATAATGAAATGGAATTCAAGGAAGTGGAAGATTCTTTTGTAGATTCGCTCACTATATGCTTAGCTTTCACAGCTGCGAAGAATACCATAGCCTACTCTGTACATTGAGTCTGGTCATTATTAACTTGGTTTTCCACATAAATAGACTTAACCACCTGTTCACTTACATCATTCTCTTTGGAAATGGCTTATGTTCAATGGAGGACATCATAATTCCAGAAGCAGTAGTTGCATTTATGTGTTCTACAGAAGATTTAATTAAAAAGGATTGTGAGAATAGGTCGTAATAGTTTCTTGTTAGAGGGTTTCTGAATAAGATAATTTTTTTTTAGCTTTGTTATTATCTTTGCTAGGTTTTGGATTAAAAAAAAAATTATCTTTAAACTTTTTAAAGTATTGAAATTTGATTTTAAATTTTTCTTAGAGGATTTTTTGGGCTTGTGGATAGATTGTAGTTTTGTATATTTCAAGAATTTCTGGTATAGAAATTATTGGTTGTTTGAGGATATGGAAATAAGTAATCATTCAGACAAGAAAATATGTATTAACTGGTTTTGTTGTAATTTTGTTAATGACCTAATGTTCATTAAGATTATTAATTTCATCATTCTCAGTAGCAGCTCTGAGAAAGACATGAAAATATGAATAGAAATAGAAACTATGATATTTAGAGTTTTCAACAGTATTATTGTTGTTAGAGAAGTAAGTTTCTGTTCATTAGCAAGTTTGTGAAGCAAAGATAAAGATGTAATGTTTTGAAAAGTAGCATGATGTTTTTGGTCTTTTGCAAAAATAGAAAAATCAAGACCTAGTTGAGTCTATTTGACTGAGTTATTATTTAATGGAATAGCAGAAAATTTTTAAAAGATAAATCAAAGAAATTAGTAAACAAGTTTTCAAAGTTGTGTTCAATATCAAGAAGGAGAATAGTGTATGGATTATCTTTGCTATATGTACAGATATGGATTTGAAATAGAGCAGCTTTGGTACAAAATAATAATCATTCTCTAAGAGAGTCAATTGAAGTTATTTTGAAATCTGAAGGCAGTAGTCTTTTGCATAATTCTGCAAGTTTAGTAGCAATTTCATATTTGATATAATTGAAGGTTTTAGTTTCATTAATGTTAATGAATTGTTTTTTGTAATTAGCAAAGAAGGGTTTAAACTATGATTCAAGATCAGGTCTATATTTTTTGAGAGAAGGAATATGAAAGGTTTGTTAAAATTCTTGTTTGGAAATATTAAATGAGATATTGATATTGTATTTTTCATTATTTTGTATTTTAAATAAAGATTGATTAATAGCATCTTCACTAATGAAGTAGTAAAGTAAAAAATGTATTGGTAGAATGTTAACTGTTTTGAAGAATTTAGCAAGATCAATTGTTTGATATTCATTTTGTAAATAAAAATAAATTCTTGCCAAATTAATTGCCACTTGAAAGTAGTTTTGTAAAGTATAGAGAAGGATTGATTTGTGTGAGGAAAGTATTTTAGCATAGTTAAGTTTAATAAAAAGAGTTGTAGTGAATTTGTGAAGAAGCATTTTAAGAATTAAGTGTAAAATGTTGAAGGGTATAGTAATTGAGTTGTTAATAGTAGGGTTATATTGATAAATAATATCTATAAAAAACTTAGATTGTGCACCAGTAAGAGTTTTAATAACATATTTAAAACTCCATTTAGATGCGTATTTATATTCAGTTACAGGTTTGGTAATTTTTTCTAGTGTGAAGTTGCTAAGATGAGGTTTAAGAAAATCAAAACTTTGTTAAGATAATGGTGTATTGAAGTTAGTAAATAGTTTCATTTCAGTTGTAATTAGATATTTTTGGGCCCAGTTAAGAAGATTTTCTTTTGTTTGTTATAGAATTTTTATTTTTTTCTGAATAGATTGTTTTTTCTTAAGAAATTGAAGAAATTCTTTAAAGATTTGGATTTTTCTTCTTTTTTAATAAGAGCAAATTTAGTAGTAAAGAAAGCTGATTATTGTTGTTGGTTAAGAAGTTTAGTTTAAATTGATAATTTTAACTTGAGATTAGAAATACAGTTAGGATGAATAGGATATTTACATAGGATTTTAGCAGTAGAATCAAGAAAATGTTTGTTATTAATTAGGAAAATACATGGAATATTTGATTTGTAACAGATAATACAGATATGAATATGTTGTGTATAAGCTTTAATAGCTACAGTATTAAGTGCAAGATCTGTAACAGTTGAAGAAGTAGCAACAGATGAATTATCATAGTTGAATGAAAATGGAAGAATTTTGCTCATGGGGGATTGAGTAATAGTATCTTTGGTTTTTTTGAATTGGTTTGGGATTATGTTCATAGGAATAGCAGAACTGAAAGTTGGAGGAGGTGTTGCAGATCTTGAAAGAAGTTGGTAATAACAAGATGTAAACAGAATATAATAAGTTTTGCAAAGACATTAGATGACAGTAGATTGATAAGGTGCTTTAAAATAGTGAATCTTGTTTTTTTTGTTGTATTCGATTAGGTGTACAGCAAATTGAATAAATTTAATTTGTTATAGATTATTTTCTTTAGGCATGACACCAAAGTGGTCACCATATTTAACCAAAAAATAATTTAAATCATATTGATCTTGATCTTAATTAATTAATGTAGGCATAGTTGCTATGAAAATGAAAACAGATTTGATATTAGAATTCTTGAGTCTGATAGGATGTCAATGATATAGGATGTGACAAATAAGAGGGTATAACAAATAAGGGATGTGATAAATAAAGGATATGACAATTAGAGAGATGTGACAAATACTGGATATGACAAATAAAAAGGTATCACAAAAAGTATGTGACACTTTGCAAATCTATTTGTAAGTCAAGATTGATAGTAAACAAAAAGTTTTATAAAATTATAAAAATACAAATTTGTAATTAATAAATTATGTAATATTGATTAGTAATCCTGTTTTGGGTGGGTTTGGATGAGATAGACCAGAGGCAGCCCTCCCAAAAATATAAAAAAATTTGCAAAAAATAAAAAGAAATTTTGCAAAAGAGTTTAAACATATTTTGTCAATAAATTGATCAGCTTAGATCATTTTTGATAAATTTTATATTAAAATGAAGCTATGAATGAGCTCTTTCTTTTTGTTCTAAGATATATGAGTTGTTTAATTAGTAAATTTTAAAATAACTTGAATAGAAGTGTTTTTATATTTAATAAAAATATCTCAATGAATAAGAGGTCCAAAGATATATAACTAGGCTGCCTAAGTTTAAAATTATGTCAGAAACAATTTTATTTAGGTATCTAAAGATAGTTTACTTAATAAAATATTGAATAATAATCAAATGCTTGCAGTAAAATTTGGTACAAATGATCATTAGAAAGAGTTAATGATTTGTATCCATAAAATTTTAATTAAATATCATTTTTTATATATTAATAAAAAAATTTTTTACAAAATTTTAATATAAGTTATATCTTATTTAACTTTAACTTTAATCTTAATCTAACTTTAATTAAAAGTTTATTTTTTTATAAAAAAAAGATTTTGATTTACATATTATACTAATTGTGTTTATATATAATGTAGCACTATAGTACTATAGTACTATAATAATACTTTCAAATAATTTAATTATAAAAACTAATATGATTTTTTTTCACCTTTAATGATCTTGACAAGATCTTTTTTATATTCTTTCATTTTTGAACTAATGTTCTTAATAACTTTAGTTACTAGATCACAACCTCTCTCCATTTATATTTTTAAACTTTTCAGAAATAATTCATTACACCAACCCCTGCTAGAATCAGAAAACTTTGCCAAGCTCAGTCTAGAACCAGTTGTCATTATAAGTTTATATAGTATTTCACATTATTAGACTTTCAGTCTCATATTACATTTCATGACTTCAGTTATTTTGAATCAAGCTCTAACTTATATTTATCACTGTATAGCTTTTCAATTGCAGATTACTTAACATTTCTAAAAATAAGTCCATCCTTGAACACTCTGAATTCCTGGTTCTACAATGTTGCAGTTTCCTATTTTAGAAATACATCTCTACAATTGCTGACATTAGGATGTGAACTAGCAATCTTGTGATTTGTGACCTCAGAGCATAACTACTATGCTATTGACTCTAGAGGTCACTAATATGATTTAATTTTTTTATATAATTAAAAAACAATATTTATTCTTAAACCTATATAATACAGTATATCAAACCTTTTTAAGAAAAATTAATTTAAGCCAAGTATAATTAAAAGTAGTTTTAAAAAATAAGTATTTATCACTTAATAAATTGCAACTTAAAAATATTTTATTTTAACTAGATAATAATACCAAATACTCTATAAATAATAAATTGGTTTTATTAATCAATCAGGTGTTTTCTTTAAAAACATGCATATATATATATGCATAAACTTGCATTTATTTATTGAAATATTGTCATTCTGTGACTTCAAACTGGGCACAAGTTATAATTTTGCATTTGTAGATAGTAATTAAAATTAAATTGAGAATAATCTAGGTCCTGAAGTTCAATTTTTTTTCTGCTGTACTATTTAACACGACAATGATGCATCTCATTTGTCCAAACAATGACTTATGTCAGACAGAGTCATATGATTAGGCTTAAGTCTAACCAACTTATTCTGACGGACATGCGTTATTGTCAAATGAGATGCATTATTGTTTGGTCAAATGAGATTCGTTATTGTTGTATTACATAGTACAGCAGTAAAAAAATTGAATTTCGGGTCCAAGATTATTCTCAATCTTATTTTTAATCACTATCCAAATTTTATAAAAAGGTGCATCAAATGCTAAAAAACAAAACCCCTTTTACTTTGAACTAATTCTTAACTTTTTTTTTTATCAAGTAAAAGTAGAGAAGCATTTTGATGTAAATTATATGAAATTTTAGATACATTGATCATTAGAAAATTTCAATAGGCCCCAACTTTAATATTTAAAAAAAAAAGAAAATTTCAATAGGTGAAATATCGTGTATCTGATATAATATTTACGATAATCAAGAACTGTGTCGTAATTCAATAATTCTACTGCAAACTATAGGCCTGAGAGCTAGTACTTTACTTTAATCTGTAACTATTGGTCAAAAATGCCAACGATGCTGATAGATTTATTATAATTACCATTTGATAGTGTTTGAAGCAATGGTGACCTAGTAATTATAAAAAAGGAATCTTATATTTTTAAATTATCAATATAAAAAATGATATGGAAGTACAATTTATGATACATTTATTACAAGATTCAATGATATTTTGCATCTATATACACCTACATGTTTTATATAGAATTTTAATTTCATTTTTTTTAAGTTAGATTAAAATTTTAAAACTTTTTGAGTATGCAGAATATTTTTATCAACTAATCGGTTTTTGAGATAAAACATAAGTTTAAACATCATAAGTACATTTTAAAAAATCTTAAAAATTTATATTTTTCTTATTACAAAATTTTATAGAAGGTTTATGCCCACCTTGGGCAGCTTGTGTTATCAATGATTTTCCTCGCTCAATATGCCCATCCATATATAAAATGAGACCTAAATTATACTTAGCATTAATGTTTCCATTTTTTGAAGATAACTCAAAATACCTTCTTGCCTCTCGCTTATCTTCAAGAACACCATTTCCATTGAATAAACCATAACCATAGCTAAGTTGTCCATCTGAATCGCCATAATCAGCTGCTTCTTTATAATATCTCATTGCAGCTTGTTGAAGATCTTTTGTTCCTTCAAGGACATCCTTATAAAACTTAATAGGTGCCTTGAGAATCTTTTTATTATTTTCAAGATAATACCCAATCCAATAAGTGGCTCTAGGATTACCATTATCATTACGAATTTTTACAAAGCTTTTCCATGCATCGAGGGTATTCCCATTGGGTTTTTGATGTTGCTCAATTGCATCATCCAATTTCATGGGAGAATAGTTGAGATCATAGTAAATGTAAGGAATCTCTTCATTTTTTAATTCTTCGTCAAAATATATCCCATATTTATTCCAGTTATATTCTTTGTCTGCATTAATTATACAGAATTTAACAGAAATTTTTTCTTGAAGGTTTGGTTCAGTACTATTTATAACCGGCTTTTCTTTCGCATCATCTGAACTTGAACTCCCTTCTAAATCTTCATCTGATATTTGTCCCGGCAAATTTTGAGAATTTTCTTGGCCTTCTTTTTGAATTCCCAATACAAAAGTATTTTTAGCCCAACTTTTGAGAACAATTTTGTAGCAAGACATGTCTTTAAATGACTTAGTAACAAATGAAGTCACAAGAACATTATCTGTGCAAATTTCTTCATTCGTTTTCAATACTATGGGTATATCAGATTGAATGTCATCTACATCACATTCTCCACAGATGACCTTTATATTTCTATAGGCCAATTCCGAATATCCTTTCAGTTTTGCAAGTACGAACCAAAATATTTTCGTCTCATTATTAACCAAACTATGGTAATTGTTAAAAAAATAATTGTTGAAATTGTTAAATTATTGTTATAAATAGATGATAATTTTTGATATCTATTTAAAAAATGATATTACCTTATATCATTGCTATTATGAATGAGTGCAACACATCCAAATTTGTTGGTATAATCAAATGTAATTGTTACACCTGGAATCTTTTTCCAGCATTCATCTTTGTCAGAATCAGCTTTCTTGACGATTTCACCATATATCTGAAAATCATTTTCAGAAAGCGAACCTGGGAAATCAATGATGATACTTGATTGATTATCCCGAGTTAAAAATATTTCTCCTTCAAAAACAACGTGATACTTTTCATCTAAAATAATTTCTACATTGTTTAAAGATTGGTCTAGCACGGTATATGATGGTACCCAATCTTCAAAAGAGATAATTTTCCAATTTTCGGGATCATTTTTGAGAGGTTTCCACCAATCTGTAATTTTGTTTTGATCAATAACTTCCCCACAATGACTGATGAATAATGATGTATCGATTTTATATTCTTTACTCAATTCTGCCAAACATCTCTCAATTTCTTCTTGAGATGTATTAACATCTAATTCTATTTTCAGAGTGTCATTAATTGAATTTATTTTATATGAATCATATGATCGTTTTAAGATCCCACCAATAACAACAGTTTTGGGCATTAGGTGACCAAAATCATTATTAAATAATTCGGAAAGAGTTTTATATGGCTGTGTGTTTTCAATAGCTACATCAACCGCTTCAATACACTGCTCTGATGGTTTAATATATGGTAAAGAGAAAGATAGCTTTGCAGCCTGAAATATAATTTGGCAAAAAACTTTTTTAGAAGATTTTTTTATAGAGTTTTTAAGATCTTCTACTGGGTGATTCAATGGTGAATTAAAATCTAGAAAAGGAATTTCACTAATATTCAATTCATTTGCCTTTTCTAAGTCAATAAAGTTGTCCAATAGATAAGCTTCTTGCTGATTTTTAGGCTGCGCCAACAAAATTATGAGTTTATTTATTGGGATTATTTCAGGTTCTTTTAAAAATTTAAATGCAACAGTCTTTCCATGCTCTAATTTGGTGTGTTGTAGGATCACACCATACCGCAATGAGAGTTCTTCAATCCAATCTCTAACATATGGCAATAAAGAAGGATTTGATAATGACATCCACTCCGAAAAAATTTCTTGCTTGAATTCAGGAGGAAGTTGTGGAATCAAAATTGGAAGCGGTTCATCAATGGGGGTTAAATTAAAACATTCAAAAATTTTTTCTCTTAAACTATTATCCAATAATTCATAAAATGGTTTATATTCTTTAAATAATATTAGTTCAACGTCTTTACATTCATGTAAATCTTTTAACCATCGATATAAATCTTTAACATTTTCCATAGATCTTGAAGGAAATGTTTCGAAATGTGGAAATCCTTCAAGTGTTCCGTTTTCAAAAATTGCTTGTGTTTCACCTTTAGCGAAACTAATGCCCCAGTTAAGATACACTTGGAAGCGTAATAAACTTTCATCACTAATACCCTGAGTATTAATCATAATTGCACCACCAATAGTAAATTTTGTAATAACATAATTCCCGTATTCATTAAAGATTTCATTTAGTTTTGATCTTTTTTCATGCAAATCTGAAATGTCAAGGGCATCTTTAACTTCATGAATAAATTCATCAGTTAAACGTCCTTCATATTCTACCTCACCGATTGGAATATGAATTCTTATGATATCCACACCATATGGAACATTTGTGTCCTTACGAGGAAATAAAGTAAACTTATTTAAAAATCCCCATGGTTCAATGTTTACTTTCGCAGAATAAACGATCGGTGTAAAATGCTCTAATTTTTCAGCATTAAAACTTCCATTGCCATCCAAAATGTGCTTTTTCCCTGGAACAAAATCAAAACCATCTCTATTACGACCTTTGGTCAAACCAAAACGCTTGACAAATAATCTCTTTCTTTCTGCTTGTTGTTCCAAAAATTCAAAATCCAATAAATGGTTCTCATCCATATTAAAATCTTCAGAGAGACTAGTTTCGGGAATTAAAGCTTCAGAGGAACTAATGTCGTGACTTAATGGGATAGTTTCTGAATCAGGAACAGGAACACAATCTTGCTCTTGTACTTGATCTATATTATACACTTCTGCATAGGATATATCCTGCATTTCCTTAAGAATTTCATGGCAGCTAGGCCTTTTATCTACAATTTACCAATGCAAGTTAATACTCAATAAATATATTTGCAAATAAGACAATTAAAACATAACTTTACCGGGATCATCATCCCAACATTTTTTATATATGTCAATATATTTAAGAGGTGTTCCTTTTATAGGCGATTCTCGATAGCCAGCAATCACTTTGATTACAACCGTAATATCAAAACTTTCATTAAATGGTGGGAAATCATTATTAGAGATCTCCCAAAATAAAATGCCTAAACTATAGACGTTTGATTTTGTTCCATCTATTAACTTTTGCTTGTTTAATACTTCGGGAGGTGTGTAATGAGTAAAAGGAAATCTATTAGGTGTATTAAGTTGCGATATCCCTATACTTGTCAACTTTGGAGTGGAATTATGCATCAATATATTCTTTGGATGCTAAAAAAGATTTTTAAATTATTATAAATATCAAATAATTAATGCATAGCTTGTATAAATTAAATATTACCAACTCAACATGGATGATCTTATTATTATGAAGGAATTCCAAGCCGGAAACCACTTGGCACGCTAATTTTACTTTGTCGATCCAAGAAATTTGAGAATTTTCTTTCAGGTAATTGCGCAAGTCTCCATTGTTAGCGTATTCACGAATAATATAGTATTCCATATTTACTATGTTCAAATTATTTAAAATAAAATATATATATATAATTTATATGTATTAATGTAATTATCTCAACATTTATTATAAGCCTACCGCTCGTAAGACCATAAACCTTAAGCACATTTTCATTTTCTAATTGCTTAAGCTATAATAAATACATTCATGATTAATAAAATTCTTGTAGACAATTAAAAATTCGTCATTTTGATGAGTAACTTAAAGGTTTTAAAATCACTAATGCATTAATTCTACAACTTTATTAATTTTAAACAAATGCATACCTCGAGCAACAATTTTTTTTTGCCATCGGATTGATTACAAATTTGATTTGTTAATACATTTAAAGTTACTATCTTGCCATCTAAGTCGAACGTTTGAGCATTAGAAACAACTTTTAACTCTTTAAGCTCTTCATATGGTTTCAATATTAACTTTTTGTTATTAAATAAAATTCGAACGCTTTCGTAAATAGTGGTGCTTGTACTCATTACTGTAAAACGTGTTTTGGGTATTTTAGGGAGATTCAAACTTATTTAAAAAATCGCATTGCAAATTGTAGTAGGTACTATGAATCGTTTTAAAAAACGGGGAGGAAGGAATTTAACGTTGATTATCAAGTTTTATTTTGTAGCATTATTTTCGGATCGCGTGTTCACAATTATGCCATATCAAGATCAGTATTCAATAATCTTGTAGTACGAATCAAGAATTTATAGTTAATATAAATGATAATTTATTTATATAACCCTTTTTTTTTATGGTTATATTAATACAAATGTTAGTATAGAACATACTTATGTACTTTTCTCGTATTAGGGCAGTGACAGGTTACAGAAAAAAAATAACTTTTGAAAATGGTTTTCTTTTAATACCATATCTATCATGATCTGTGTTTCCGTACCATAATATTTTACTATGTATATGTATCATATTGCTTTATGCATAAATTATATGTACTATCAAGATTAACACATTTTCGCGCTACTAAACAATTATATTAAAGATAAGGATTATTTATTTATCTATTTATTGTAACTCTTACGTGACACAGGCGGAGTTAAAATAATTTATTTTACATGATTTATAATGTAATCAAAAATAGTAAGATATAAAACTAAAAGAAATTCGAATTGGTCTGGATTTAAGACCTTGGCAATAAGAAGCATATTTTTTCTATTTCTATTTCTAAATGCAACAAAATTATAAACAATCGTGTTAATTTCTGAATAAATTCGGTGATACGTAGACTGGTGATACGTTAGACTCGTAGCATTTATATTGATCACCAGACTTTTAAAATTATATATCTTTGATTATTGTCAATTCATAAAACCACATGTTAACGATTATATAAAATATACACTGACTCATGACCAAAATAAAAACCATAACCAATAAGGATCGAAACGTAAAGCTTGAATTCTAGTTTATTTTACGAATTTAATAAATATAAACCTTTAGAATAAATTTTCTCTTAACAACCTGTTACATGTAAAACCACAATAGTAGTTAGAGTTTAGTTAGATTTGTGTTTGTACAACGATCTTTAATGTAGATCATTAATGCTTAATATAGAAAAGGCTGAGCTGAAGCTATACTGATACAATTTACTTAATTTGTTTTAAGATCCTTCAAGTGTATTAAATGGAACACATAGGTGACAAATCAGAAAGATCTTCTGAATTCTAGTAGGTTTATTTGAATTGTGGTTGTCCACGCCGAAATTAACAAATTTTGTCTAAGATACGTACTCAAGAATATTATTAATAAATCATAGCCCTTCATTAAGAAGAAATTCTTAGTTGATAATTTTTGCTAATGATATAGTCGGCTTGTATTGCTAAATACAGGCCCGGCTTAAATAAACTGATTTGCGACGAATCTATGTAACTGGATTTAAACTTAAAATATTACTTTAGAATAATTATTAATCAATACAAAATGTCAAGGAAAATAATGGTGTATTAAAAGTTATTATTCATTTGAAAATTCAAAAAAAAAATTCTAAAAAAGTTTTTAAATGCTTGGAACAAGCAGTAAACTATTTAAAAGTAAGATTATTTATTACTACCCAATATTGTACCTGAATTTTATATGTAAAAGCATTATAATAACATTAGCAATGGCAATTGTAAATATACATGTAATAGCTATATCAAACTACACAGGATAGGGAATCATAGCTGAAAAAAATAAGCATAAGGCTTTCTTGTAATATAAAAATACGCAGACATAGAAGGATTGATAGAATATATCCAGTTGGCGTTGTTGTTTTTCAGTATTAAGCAATTTTTTCAAAAATATTTTAAAATTTGACTTTCTAAAAATTTTTCATAGAACTTTTCATCCATAATTTCAATCGTAAAGATTCTTAACAATTAAAAAATCAATTTGTTATTTCAAATAACGCTCACAAGGTTCATGAGTGTACTTAAAATCACGTGTAGTATTTAAAATGAGTGTCATCAACCAAAACATAGATAATGGAGTTAAAAAATGCTTATGCATAATTACTGTATTGTTCCGAAATTAACCACCACTTTTTTTTTGCATGTAATGCAGACCAAAATTGTTATAATGCAAGCGAAAGTTGCATAGCATGTGCCAAGGATGCTTATTTTCGTACGAGGATTATATTTTACTGTGTGATTAATCTTATGAAAGTGTTTTTTTAATTGACAATACTAAGTATTAAAAATTCCATTCAACAGAGCTTTAACACGTAGTGATAAAAAGTAAAAATATCGACAGGTTTTATTTTAATATAAATTTTTATATTTACTATTTATAACCCAATAATAAATTTTATATTTATTTACTATTTGAATGTAAGATTATTTACGGTTTTCTCAATATAATGTAAGAGACCAAACAATTAGGATTGCTATTCATATTATTTGGTGATTTAATAATTGGATATTTTGGATTAATATTTAAAAATAAATTATTACATCCTTGCCCAGGATGATTTGGACATAGAAGACTTGAAAAAATGAGATCATCTTGATCATCTTCATCAGGTAACTGGAAATTATCGTTATTATCTGAATGCCATCTACCAGTAAACAAGCAACGATCATGACCTAAAAACCTATTTCTATTTCTCCAATGTGAATTAGTTGGGCCATCAACAATAACGCAAATTAATCCTCCGGTCTCATTCTTGCTAAGGATAGTGCAGTTAATTTTAAATTCTAATTGATTATTATTATTATTATTATGTACGTTGCAGCATACATTTATCGTCATTCCATCATTAGATTGAGAAAGATGACAACTGATCTGAGCTCCTGATCGAGCAAATTGATAACCATTGGTTCTATTAACTCTATTGCAGTGCAAAGTAACAGTGGTTATCCAACAATGGTTCTGAGAAATAGGTCTTCGGAGTGGAATATTTCTATCATCTTGGCTCTTAGTCCAGAGATTACTAATAAAAGAATTATTCAAAAATGGTTCTATTGGAAGATCATTCTCGTATCCTACAATCATCCAATGTATTTTGAGATCTATTTGTGGAAGATTACGAGGGATTATGCCAATGCGATGAATTACAAAGAATGGAGTTTCGTCATTTAAGTAATCAATACGAATTGAGAAGACATTTTTATATGGTTTTCTGTCTGCTTTGTTAAGAATTGTAGCAAATATCTTACAATCTTTTAGATTTGAGATACTTGGTGGTACAGGAACTGGTTCAATAACAGGTAATCTTATTATACTGATACTATAAACATCTGAGTAGCGTACTTTCATTCCATTTAGGCGTTTTATTCTTGATTGCAATTCTTCAGGCAATAATAAATAAAGTGGCAATTTAGTACCATAACCAATAATTTCCCATTCTTTACAGGATTCCAAACTCTTAAGCCAGTCTGATGTGTTTTGATGTTTTGCGTGATCACCGCCAACTGTTTTATTTCGTCTCTCACCATTTTGAGTAACAACTTGTATGAATTTTCCACCAAGCTTAATTTCCTGTACCCTATTTTTTCGACAAATATAATTATTATAAACGTAAACATTTATTATTATTAACATTAAACAAATTCAATAATTTAGACAATCTTTTTACAACAAAATTTTAGAATAATTTCCATAGGGATATTTACCAAAAGAAACCGAAGGTTTTCCCTATTTCAATCAAAGCCTCTATTTTTTGTGTATCATTTAAATCTTCATCCAAAGCATCTTCAATAGCTTTAATATAATCTTCTGTTACCTCTAAATCTTTGCATGACAACATAATTGAACCCTTTTCACAGTATTTAATTGTACACTCATTTAATGCCGAACTCTCACTTTCACATTCTGATTCGTTATCCGAAAAACCATACCCGTCTTCAAAACTTTTTATCCATATCGCATCAAAGTTTTTAACTGTCATTCTACAAATACAATCGAAATTACAACTACGAGTAATGCTCATCAAATGTGAATTTTTTATGACAAATGCACGTTGTTCTGCCGCAATTATTGAACCATCAGCAAGTGTCTTATAACCTATCTCTATATTATGTTGTCGTTTAATTTTTGGGAAGCTTGGTAATTGGTTCATTTCAATTGTAAGGGAATAATAATCATCTTCTGAAACTAGGATATCTTCTAATTTATATTTATCCTCCTGACTAAGAGGAATTTTTCTTTTTAATTTATTACGAAAGGCGGAATTCTGCCAACCCATTAAGATTTCTTCAGTTGAAGATAAACATTCTCGAGTATCTTTTAAAGTTTTATCTTTGTCTAAATCATCTATAATATAAGACGATGTTTTTCCATCACTAATAATATTGACCTTTATTCGTCTTTCATCATTAGGAGGATTAGTTGGACGTGGATTAGGAAAAAGGCTAATATCCATATTTTTTTATTTAAGTTTAAGAAATATAAAAACTAGTATCGAAAATATTCTTTAAATAAAAATCCTTAGTGTGTACGTATGTTAACTAATAAAATATATAGAAATAGTATCGATAATATTCTTTAAATAAAAATCCTTAGTGTTTATTAATATATATAAAAAACATATTTGTTACATTTATATTATGTGACATCAACATCGTTATCGGATATAAATATTGAAGTTATATGAATTACCTTAAATATATATATTATTGGTCAAACACATCCATTGATTTACGAAATTAAACCTTATGATAAATCTTTAAAATATTCGTGGGAATAATTTGACTAAAAATTGTCTCCAAGTAATTTCAATCAGTGCACAAAATTTTATTGCAAATACCGGAGGTTCCGATTAATTGAAAAAACTCCGGCATAATTTCGTAACAATCAGAAACTTTCCGTTATTTCATAAATTAATATAATATATAGATTATTAACTATTAATAAAATATATTATATATGTATCTCCGGTCAGGAATTCCATATTCCGTTTAATAAAAAGATCAGGACACAATTTTGTGCACGTCACTGATTAGTATAAATAAATCCATTAGATAAGAGTAAGAACAAAACCCTTCAGATTTTATAGATAAGAAATTATGCACGGAATACCATTCATAGGAAGACTTTCGTATGATTGGCTGTTTAAATCAATTCAATTTTACATTATTTATGTAGTTTAAAGTACTTTTAAAAAAAAATAAAACTACGAAGAATAAATAAAAAAGGTGTATATAGAAAGTTTTATTAGGGCTCCACTATTAAATAATCAAAATCCTTTTTGTTTTAGAGAAGTTAGAATGGTAATGACCTAATTATATCTATTTCAAGAAGTTGTTATTATGCTAACTTCTCTAAAACAAAAAAGGATTTTGATTATGTTTAATAGTAGAGTCCTACAACTCTAATAAAAATTTTTATAAGCTTCTTTTTAGTTTATTCTTCGTAGTTTTTTTTTAAAAAAAAACAACCAATCATACGAAAATCTTCCTATGAGAATACCATAGGTACACAAAATGACGTAACTAACATTTAGTGTCTTTGTTCTGAGTCATTTCAGATAACAAAGTGATGGAAAAAAAATTCACGATAAACGATCGATAAACTTATAAGTTTATTGACCATTGATTGGGTCACAATCACCTGATCGTGAATTTTTTTTGCCATCACTTTTTACCTGAGTTATTTCATTATTTAAGTTGACCTAGGTCATTTATAAATTTTCACAGATTCAGAAATACCCAGGTAAATTTTTAATGAAAGCTACGAAATTTAAGAAGCAGGGAGTGACTAGTGATGTGCAAATTCCAATTTTTTATCATTTCTTGCGCATGGGAATTATTCAGAATCTTTATGAGTTTTCGGAATATTCTGGAACCTATTGAAAATTTCCGGCTCATATTATCAGCCAGCATTATATTGCTTCGCCGGCATTATAAAAATCATGCGCATTGCCCATCACTATTAAATGTAAATAAATTACTGTAGTTAGTTGTTTTAGACTTTGACATTACTACATAGCTTGGGTTTGAACATTGAGATTTTTACATATTTTGAGTTCAAAAATCAAACCCGAATATATATTCTAAATTCAAATATATTTTTTATTGTTAATATATATTGTAAACTGATATGAGCAAGGCTTCATCTTAACATCAAAAAATATATAAATTACATTACTACATAGTTTAGATTTGGGATTTGGAATTTCTATATAATTCAAACATAAATCCAACCAACCTAAATATATATTTCAATTTTAACAAAACTTATTAGATTAGCATATAATAATTAGTAATTTACCTAAATCTGTAATTTGAATTAGAACATTATTACATAATTTATATTTGAGAATTGAGATTTTTACATAGTTTTGATATAAAATTAAAACTTGAATGTATGTTCTAGAGTTTTTTAGTACTAATAGTTCTTGTTTTACTTAATTTTAAAATATATCTCAAACCTAGTTTTTAAATTTAAAATTTTGAAACTATTAATCATAATATAAGCTACATGTTAAAAGTAGTTGACATAATGAATTAAGAGTATTTTGTGAAACATAGTAAATAGTATTTGGGATTCTACCTAATCTCAATTAATAAGGTTGGGTAGAATCACTAGGGTCATCACTTGATCCCAAAACATAATAGAATTTAGAACCCAGAATTATCAAATTAATAAATAAATAAAACTTTTCAAATGTTTAACTTTATCGATAAATACAACTTTTTTTTTCTTATTAATTTTTAAAATGATAAGTTACGACCTTTTGGTGTATGAAACCTTTGATCGAATATTCAAACTTTTATTCACAAAGGAAAAACAATCGCTGTTTAATGGATCAAAATAAGTATAATTAATGTAATTAAAAATCCCAACGACTTATACGTATAAACAAAAATGTAAACATTGGGTAACATAATTTTAAATTTATTTACGTTGGTGTAACTGAAGAACTTTATACTGATTTTCATGTAAAAGAACTTCAATATATATCTAATAGGTTCTATAATTCATCGCTTGGGCATATATTTTCAAATTTTTAAGAATTTTACCGGTTGAGAAATGACCTAGGTCATTTCAAAATTCAAGAATGACCTAAATCGTGAAATGACTCAGAATGGTAATACAGTAAGTATATATTTAAATATAAGTTACTCAAGTTGTGATGTAAACAAAATGTTTTTAAAACTTATTGATGACAAGATTAGAATTCATATTAAAATGGGAACTAACAAAAATGCAGTAAAATCGTTCTGGAAAAACTTTTTATTAAAGCATTAAAGGTATTTTTTATGCAAATTTTTGAGAAATAAGCAATCTTTGACAAAACAAACATTTTTTCAAGCTTTCCTAATTGTATCATGTTATGCCTGATTTTGAATGATCAAGAAATCTGTGTTACAAACCAAGCACACATTTTAGATATCATTCAGCTTATTGTAGGAAATTTTCTAAATCATTAAAACACTAAAACGCCATAATACCGATACTAAAATACCGTATAGTTATTGGATGCGAAGCAGCCAATAACATATACTTATTGGACAGAAGATGAAAATAGTAATTTTTTCATTAAAGTTAATGTCACAGAATCAACTCTGATGAAAAAAATTTTTCTGTTACGTATGATTTTATCCGATTATTCATATGACGGTGTAAAGTTTTTTTGTGATACTTTGCACAACTGATAACAACTGATCACGTAATTACGTACAAAAATATCAAGGAAAAAAAAATTCAAATGAGCCAGATAATATTTATTCGTATCACACGAAATGTTATTGCAAAATATTTTGAGTTATTTGAATCGTAAATTCTTTTTTGGCATCGTTAAAGAAATATGGTTAAGCTTAATATCTTATTTACATGTCAAACTATTGTGGGTCACAGTCTTAACAAATTCAGTTTATGTTACATTGTGACAGCGTGTATAATAACTAAAAAAAAGCAGCACATTTGTACGTATGTAAATTAAGTAAATTTATTTATAACAAACATTGGCATATATTATTAATAAGCTTTTATGGTCTCTTTCATAAAGCTGATTGATAAATATAGCAGCTAATTAACAATAAATTTTGTATAATAAGTGATATGTTCCGGACTTATAGCAACGTGTTCCAGTTGGTTAAAGTTGGTTAAATATGTGCATATATGCATACTTATAGTATTAGAATTCACGTTTCGTCTCTCATACTAAACCTAATAAAAATATGTCAGGTAGGAACTGATCCCAAAGGCAAATACATAAATCGATGAATAACAAATCATGTACATGATATTGCATAGATACAGTCTCCAATATTTTAAAATAATTAAGTGCAATAAATTGTCAAAAAAACAAAAAAAACAATGCATGAAATGCATGATACCTTTCCCCTTAGATTAAAGTTTTGCATGCATCTAAATTACGTACATTATTATTGCATGAAAATTTTTATTCAATACATCATCGTACAGTTGTTAATCTCATCGAAGACTGATAATTTTAGATTCTGATATTTCTCTTAATATCTTCATATATTTAATATTCATATATTTAATATTCATATATTTAATATTAGTGTATGAACATTCAGAAAAGTTGGAGGCATGTTTGTTGAAGGAAAATATAAAAAGCTTTGAATTTTCACGGTTTAAAAACACTACCCTCATTGGACGTGGAGGATTCTCAATCGTATTTTCAACCTTTTGTCAAGAGAAGAAATATGCACTGAAAAATTTACAATTAAATTTGATTTTGGATGATGAAATGATTAAAAAAATCATTTATGAAGTAATGCATTGCTATAAATTATTAAAAAAAACATTAATACGCGATTTGCCTATCAAATTACTATAACGTACATGTAATATTATAATATGTACGTACGTACTAAAATTTTCAATATAAATTCAAATTTCATAATGATATAGATTAAAGTTCTTAATAAATTAAATCACGAAAACATTATTAAATTCTACGGAATTTCTAGAGGTACGAATAAATTTATTTTTGAAATTTAAACAATAAAGCCTTGATCTTATATAAATTCAATCGATCCTAGATCCACAATCAAGACATTTTATGTTGGTGTTACAGTTTGCTAATGGTGGTAATCTCCGAAATTATTTACTGAGCAAGAGACAAAACGGCATTTATAAAATTTCATGGTCTGATCTCATCAAAATAGCAATTGATATTACTAATGGATTGATATATTTACATGAAATTAATATTATTCATAGAGATCTAGTAAGCTTCAATTATTTTTTTATAATACTGTATATAAATCTTTACGCAAATTTGGCATTAAGTAATTTATTTAATAAATTTCTCTAGCATTCTAAAAACATTTTACTAAACGATGGTAAAGCCTTAATTGCAGATTTTGGGATATCTAAACAGCTAAATGATACGGTCAGTTCAAGTTCATATGCAAAAGGCATACCCGCATATACCGATCCTCAAAATCTTCTAAACAAGCCTACCAATGATAAAAGATCAGATATTTACAGTCTGGGTGTTTTGTTCTGGGAGCTTACAAGCGGAATTCCACCATTCCATAATCTTTCTATTTTGGCCTTATCGATAAAAATCATAAATAAACAAAGAGAAAAGGATATTCCCAATACTCCTCAGGATTACGTTGACCTTTACAAGGAGTGCTGGTCCGATAATCCGGACCAACGTCCAACACTACTTAAAATTTCAAAACAGCTCAAGAAACTTTCAAATAAGGCATCCATCAAATTCATTGTAAACAGTATTAGCAGGTATTTATTCTAAAACATTTGGCTTTATTGCTTTTTTTTGGTAATCATCATTATATCTTATATTAAATTCTTTCTAGGTAGATATTTTACAGATAGCTATCTGATTGTAATGTATATGTCGTGCTTGATGTCGATAATTCAAATGCTTGGAGTTGTACATGCTTTAATTACTAATTAAGTATATATAAGATTGAATTTGTTTTAATTTCAGTCATATGTAACTACAAGCACGACATTTATATTAGTTCATTATTTGATTAGATTTTTATTTTCAAACATTATAATACGATCTTACTTTTTTATTTCTTATTAGCAAACAATGTATTAATGCAATCATTGTTAATAATGATCAATTGAAATTTACGTTCGAAGACCTGGATAAATCGGCAAACTTGAGTTATGTTCGTCGGCGTCTATCAATAGAAAAAGATTTAATGTTGGGTCGACAAAATGTCTATTTTTATGATCGATTTGGTGGAAAAATATCACGAGACCATGAAAACAATTATACACTTGAAACTATTTTGATTAAAGATGGCTCTGACTTTTCGTTTTATATAGAAAGCGACCTTTCAAAACCAAGTTTTCCAAAAATTGTTCAACTTCTTAATCTAGATAAAGGGTGGACAATTGATGGTGAGGACATGAAGACAGCAAGTAAACCAGCATTTTTCATTAAAAATCTTCATGAGAAAGATATCAAAATGCAGAATGAATATTCCATTAATATGGGTGAGAGAAATAATGTATATTATCAGACAGGCAATATTCATCTATTTCTGAAAGATTTGCAAGTTAGTACCGAATATATTGAAGCTATCGAAGATGCACTGGATGTCAATAAAAGTGTTGAAGAGCAAAGAGAAGCTTTGAATAATGTTGGAAAAGAATATGGTTACTTCTGGTGAGAATTTTTGTCACATCAATAAGTATAATATAATGCTCAAGTTTATTCAAAGACTAATTGTAATAAAATAATAGGATGAAAAACGTAAAACTTGGAAGAAAACTACAAATTCAAGTAGAGAAAATGTCAGAATCTGCTTCAATTGACCAACAAGGAATTGCATCAAGCAGTAAAATATGATCATATCTGTGATTAATTCGAATGTTATAAATTATCCAAATTATCATCATTTTTTAAACCTATTATAAATGTCATTAAATAATTTATCTATCAAAATTATAAACATTGTCATATTATTATTACTTAGTGGATGTCCATACTAAAGGGAGATTAGATATGAAGAACATAATTGGTAGATTCATTAACCCTTTAGAATTATTTTTATTATTAACCCTTCATAATTTTGTATCATTAACCCTTTATAATTTTGTATCATTAACCCTTTATAATTTTGTCTTATTAACCCTTTATAATTTTGTCTTATTAACCCTTTATAATTTTGTGGTGTAGCATAAAAATTTTCATCAAAAATTTTCAAGAATCGCTAGTAAAAATTTTGTTTATAAAACCACCTTTTTTGTCCTTAAAAAAAAAAACTTCTTGATTGCAAATTTTTAGTTCAATATATGCCTAATAGACCTTTATACTGCACTAACGATACTTACTTTAACATGCAAAAAATTTCCAAGTCTGATGGGATATATTTTATCCAATCGAAGGCATGATTTCTCTTCGTCCAACAGAAACTGGAGAGGAAAATTAGCAAACCTTCTTCACAATACCATCAATACGGCTATGAATAATTAATGACCAAGTGTAATTGACTAAATAAATGTAAGTTAGAATGAACAGTAATACGGAATGTGACAATGAAATTTACTATCGTTATATAATGGCAAGGATAATGGCAAGGGAATGATAACAAATAGGAAAATTTTAAAAACGAAACGTGACATCATGTTTATATGGGAATATTAACTTCCTGTTACACCGTCCTAATTTGAGATATTCGTCTATAAAATAAGCATTTATGTACGTACGTACTACTACGTATCGGTATATGCGTACGTACGTTTTTTTTCATTTTTTGAATTAAAGATATGGCATATGAAATTTTCGAAAAAGAAGATATATTACGTGAAATTTTTATATACGCTGAACTTGACAAAATATATTCATGTATCTTTGTCAATAAATTATGGTGTGAAACAGCAGTACCTATACTTTGGCAAGGACCATTTATACCTAATTGTTTTCCTCAACCAGACGAAAAAGCATGGAAATCTTTTAAACATCTTGCTAGAACTTATTTACTTTGTCTTACTGAAAGTAGATATGAGTTTTTAAAAAATGAAGGATTGACTTTACCATCGAAATCTTCACCAATGTTTACATATTTATCTCATCTGAAAGTTTTAGATTTTTCATTTATTTATAATGCAGCAGACTCTTGGATTGATGATGAAAATAAATTGATCATCGATGAAAATGAATTTGAACATTACAGAGAAATATTGAGAAAAACCTTAATCGAAAACATAATTGGAAAGGCAAATAATATTCAATTCATTCATCTTGATGGAAATATACAAGCACCAATCCTCAATAAAGATACACAAAGTTTACAAGATTTAAGAAGGTTATTTATTTATTCACAAACAAACGAAAAAATATTTGTTAGAAATGTTGCACAATTTGCAAAAAACCTTTCAGAATTTGCCAAAAAGCTCGAACACATTACTATTCGAGAAGATGCATATAAAGACGATCATGAAGATAAAGAAAATGAAGCTAGTGCATTAGCAGAGCTCATTAAAGCTCAAAGTTCATTACAATATCTTGAAATAATCGGTTACAGAAATATTTCTGAAATATTTGAATCTTTACAAAGTCAATCTGGTTCTTTAAGTTCTCTAGTAAATCTTTCATTAAAAGAGATTGACTTTAAGCAAGATATTATTGATTCTATGAATTCCTTTTTTGACCTAAAAAAATTACAAAAACTTGAGTTCTGTAAAAATGGCCATTTTAATCAGGATACTGTACCTTTAATCACAAAAATAATCGAATCTGCCAATCAATACCTTCAACACTTAGAATTATCCATGGTTCCTTTATCTTTAGAGAATAAAACCAAAATTGTTAACACTATCACTCAGAATTGTGAAAACCTTGTTCATTTAAATATTCGTACTTTATCAAATTCTGAAATTATATCAATTTTAATTAGTTGTCAAAAATTAAGAGTACTAAAATTCTATACTGAGAATAATTTTTATCAGGTTAACTTGATTGATATAGCTGAACATTTATCACCATCGTTAAAAACTTTAAATATTATTATTACAACAAAATATTATTATCCTTCTTTTGATTCTTTTAAATCATTTATTGAAAATTTGAATATTAATAGTAGGCTTGAAGTTCTTAATGTTATTAAAGTTGGAATTTTTCAATTGGAAAATGAAAGCAAACAATTACTTGAGAAGCGTGGGATTAGGCTTAACGATTTTAAATTTATTCGCCCTTATTGAAGTATATGTATGTATATATATATTATATATATTATATGATGTAGATTTAATTGGTTATTCATTAAAGTGATTCATCATTAAAGTGAAATTTTTCTTTATTAAAATTGTAAAGATATTGCATTTTATCTGGATAAATTATATAAGATTCTTTCAAAGTTTTAAAAAGTCATTCTTATGGAAATGATAAAGAGCGTTTTCAAACACCTTAATCGATGGGATAAAGCGTCTGAGAACAAATTTTACTTAGCGGAAAATATTTTAAGAGGGTTAAATGTGTTCATCATCGTAATGAATATTTAAATAAACATCATAGCTTAAAAATTTTATATTTCAATTTACAACTATTTTACAGCAGACAATCTTTTAGTAAAGTAGTGGTGTATACATGTATACTGCAAAAGTCGTGTTTATGTACAGTCAGACCTCTATATAGTCACACCCTATATAGTCACACCTCTATATAAGCACTCAAATATAGGAAATAAACCTCTTTATAGTGGAAATAAACCTCTTTATAGTCACAAATTGCTTATAATCACTATCATTATAAAATTTATTTTTTAGTCAATTTTATTAATAATAAACCTTTTTATAATCATTAATTTTTAAATAAATATAGATTATTGAATCTAATTGGTTAATATTCATATTTATACATATTTAAAATTATTATTAAAAATTCCAAAATCTTCAATAGTGAATATTTTTTGATCTACTAAACCAATTTGAATAAAACAACTACCAAATGTTTATCTTAATGAGCTGATTCTAATAAATACAAAATCATTAAAATATAATTACAGAATTCCAGATCATTTTAAATGTTTAAACATTTATAGTAATATAAATCATTAATAATCTTGAAATTTTGTAATCAGATTTTAGTAATTTTGTATTCATTAGAATTAGCTTATCAAGATGAATATTTTGGTAGTTATTTATCTAAATTGATTTAGTAAATCAAAAGATATTTGTTATTAAATATTTTAAATTTTAATAATAAATTTTAAAATATACAGATATTATAATTTTGATTGATGGTTAAGCTCTTATATCCCACAGTCAAGGTTAATAGTTCAAGTTCAGCTAAAAGCAAAATCAAAAGATTTTAGACTTTGTAACCTAATTAGGAGCCTGTAATTGAATGCAAAGCCCTGTAGTCAAGTTCAGGTACAATACATGACAGAAACAGAAATTTTTGAAAGGAGACTGATTTTGCAAAATGCAAACACTATATAAGACAGTAACATTACAGAAGGTTTCATTATATAAAAGGTTATATATACAAGTTCTCTAGAGATAAGACAGTATCAATATCTTTGTATCCAATTTATAAAGTACTTGAATAAGAGGTTTATACTAAAGATAACATAACTGGAAAGCAGTGCATGCAATGAAGGTTTGTAGTAAAGAATTAGTCTTATCAAGATTGAAAGCATTTTTAGTATTATAAAACAACTAATAATAGAAGATAGGCATATGTATAGAGAAGTTGTAGTCTGTTCTATATATCTAAAAATTCCAAACTAAAGCTCTGATCACATCTATTGAAATCAGATAATACAGTAAGTCAGTTATTTTATAGTCTAAAACCTTATAAATCTATAGTTAACTTAGTCAAAAAAAAGATATTTAGATTTAGTTAGGAGTTTGGGTCTATAGATAAGTATTTTGTCTTTACTTGTCTTGTATTTTTTTTTTCTTAAACTTTCTAAATCTATTCTCAATTACCTTACTACATTGGATAATTGGATAACACATATAATCTTACTATTCTTAGTCTTTTAAGATAGTAGAATAATACTACTACAGGGGTTGGGTCCTATAGCTTAGTTGTTAAGCTCTTATTCTCTCACAAACAAGGTCAACAGTTTGAGTCTGACTGGAGGTAAAATACTTTATAACCAAAAATGAAGCCTATAATCAGATGTGAAGCTCTGTAGAAGTCCAAGTGAAGGTACATATTTGATTTAAGGAATTTCTGGAAGGAAACCAGTATGGCAGAGCATGGGCACTACTATAGTAAGAAATATAAAGAATATTATTAACATTTGTGAAAGGATTGGTCTTACCTAATATGGAATCACCTTTGACATTATAAATCCAAATAGGTGTAGCCATAGGATCTACTTCCATTTAGTAGAGTTTGCATCAAGAGTAAAGTAGCCCTAAGGTCCATTATTAAAAAATTAAGTTGATACTACAGAAAAAACATTGAAAATCAGAGACTTTAAATAGGGAACCCATAGGTGGGTTTCAGTTATAGCAATTAGTAGATAACCTGTAGGCAGAATCTTTAAATAGACAATGACTAAAGTTGTACAAGTGGCTAATTGTAGCCTCATTGATATGCAAAATGTAATACCTCCCTACAATATTTGTAGGTTGTAAGTCTTAATAAAAGATTATAAGCCATAGACATTGCTCTTTAAATCTAAAAAAAAAAAAAGATACTACTATAGCTAATTCTGGTACTTTAGGATACAATAGCCAGATGGGAAGGGTAATAATACTTTTGGGCTTAAAACAGATAACTACAAGAAGTAGGTTTTTATATTGGAGAATTTAGTAATTAGTTAATGTAGCAAGAAAGATGTTTATATATTTATTATAATATAAAAAGCCAGTTATTATTTTAATAAAACATCTGCTAACTTTACTATTTCATTTCTAACTCATACTTATCTGACATGACCTTTATGCCCTATATAGCTATAGTAGTCTATATAGCTAAAATAGCCTAAGTAAGTTGAGTTATTTTAATTTGAAATAGTCATATTAAATATAGAAAATCTAATATTCTCATATTATCAAAAGAACATATTTTTGGATTTGAAAACATTTGTTACTTTGAACATATTCTTTATAAAAAATTTTTAAGAACATATTGCTTAATAAATATGCTTTCTATATAGTATAGTAGAAATAAAGTTAACAATTAGAAAATAAGAAATTTCAAAAAATTCTAAAAAGAAAATGAATGAACATAAAAGATTTACAAGTTTGAGACAAAAATTTGAATAAATTATTGATATTATCTGAAAATTTTAAAAAAATAGGAATAGAGATTTTTATTAAAAAAATTAAAGTTAAAATATAATATTAATAAATACTGCTAAACTTTGTTATAGTAAAGAATCAAAAATTAAAGTAAAATAAGATGCATTTCAACTTAAGAAAATAAAAAACTTAGCACATCTTTTAAATACATTTAAGAAAAGATGTCTATACTTAAAAAACTATCTATATAATAATCAGATCTATATACTAGTTCAAATAGTATATTATGTAAAGAAAAAAAAAACATAAATATTTAAGTGATTAGTCTATAAAAATTTGTAAATAAAAGTAAAAATATTGACATTAGAATTAACATAAGGTCTACTGCTAAATGACAACAAAGAAAACATCACCAAGTCTATTTTAAAAGATAAAATTTTGAAGCTGATTAAATAAAAATTTATCAAAGATTTCATTCAAAAAAAGATAGTAAAAAAAGTACAAGATCTCTTAGTCTTAGTACAAGAAACCAAAAACTTATAGCAAGTGCCACAAATGTTATATAAAATAAATTCTATAATATTGTTTAAAGAAAAAGATGTTATAAAGTATATGAATAAGAAATAAGTTAAGATATTAACACAAAAGAGAAAATGAAGAAAAAAAGAAAAAAAATAAAAAAACAACAAAATATAGTGCTATACAAAATGATACAAAAATTAAGAAATAAGAAAACAGATAAAAAAAAAACTTAAAAAAATAAAATAGAAAACTTATAATAAAAGAAATATGAAAGTTAATTAATGATAATAATAAACTTTACTGAAACAGTCTTAAAGCCTAGTCTGAATAACTCTTTAGTATTAAGTATAAACTTATACTAGTATAGCAGACAGCCTTTTGATGCTTTTATAGTAGCTAAAAGATGTTAAACCTATAAATTAACCAAATATTTGTGTAAATAATTATGCAATTCATTTAATAAAGAATATTGGCAAGACTGCCAAAGTTTAAAGTTTATAAATATGTTTATCAAAGTTCAAATACTTATATATATAAATAATTAGTAAATTAGTAACAAAATAATATAGTTGAACTTTTTTATAATTATATTTTATATAAGCATTTTTTTATAAATATATATTGTTTAAAAACAAATTATAGGTTATATTTTTAATTTTGATATATTATATTTTATAAAATAAATTAAAAAGCTTATTAATCATATTAAATCTAATAATTGTTATTTTAAACTACACTTTTAGAATTATATATAATATAATATTAAGATTTAAAAATAAATTTATTATAGTTTAATTAAATATTTTTTTTATCAATTTATAAATTTATAAAAAATATTTAAATTATTTAGTTTTTAATTTATACATTTTTTTTTATTATGCAAACTATATTTTATCTATTAAGTAAAAATGATCTTTATATTATTTTACTTATAGGATAAAATTTTTTTATAATTTAAAAAACTTTTTATCTGAATAATTTATAAATAAATACTTGTAAATATAAAAAATATAAGATGCAAATCATTAACTCTTTCCGACGATCACTTGTACCAAAATTCTCTGATAATAAACTGGCAATAACTCAATAATTTA